>JAOTRI020073966.1:0-16685 GCA_028564885.2 Zoanthus sanctaehelenae
CACAAACAGCGGTAATAATCATTTTAAAAACATGCATTATAAACTTGACGTTTCGTATGCTACTCAACATACATTTTATTTCTTGTTAAATTACGATGGCCAAAGAAAAAGAGTTTATAAGTCTTTATCTATTATTATTGTTATTATTATTATTATCTCTATGAACGGTTTGAAATGAGCAGTCAAAAGAAAAAGACAAGGCATTGAAAAACAGTGTCTGAGCAGATCCCTGCACATTTATGCAATTTATGTATTTTATACTAATTTTTGGTATAAATTAATCTATCGTAAACCAGTAATATCAAAAGTCCGAGATACCCAAAACCCAGTAGTCGACTCCGATCAATTAATGTCCAAGCTTGAAACCGAACTCAAAAATGACTTCGACAAGCACGATGATACCTCATGATCAATTTATTGTTATTTCACAATAACAATAACAATACATCGTAGTGAAAAGAAATTTTAAAAGCGTTTCAAACTGTTTTCCTTTGTCGCCGAGTGAATGAAGGACTTCAATCCGAAACGTCAGTTGAACTTGAAAATTTTTTGCAGAACTGTAGAATTATAATCATAACTTCATGGAAGGGCAGCAAATTTTGCAGTGATCTTTTAGCGTTTACTCGGAATATTTTAAGGAAACCACATATCACAAGATTCTTTCTTTTGTTTTATGTCTGTGTATCGTCGCTCTCTCTCTAATTGTCATCATTCTGGTTGTGTCGGTTGACTGCGCTCCCAGTCACGAAATCGAGTCAATTTGTCAATCGGTCCATGAAATCTCAATCATGGCTGGTAGCTACCACAGGCAGCCTATAGTAGACACGATGAATGTGGATCGCCGCACGCCATCTAGATATCATATCAGGCGTCTCCAATTTGCGCGGTCTTGCCTGTTCTTCTCGACGTTCTTGAAATCTTTTGCTGTTCCTTAACGAGACTCGCGCGTTACAATACGAAGCCACGTCTCACGTGGCTGGCCGTCCTCTCTATATTCTAGCTACTACTGCCACTTCCACAGTATCTATAAGAACATGTCTTGTCTTCCCCCTGTCTTTCCATACAGTCTCTCAATAGAAATGCAGTTAGGATAGAAAATCTTCGAAACTCTCCTCTCAGGGAACGTTGATAAAATACCGAATTGGAAATGGAACCTTTTCTCTGTGTAGCTTTTGTTCCATGGTTTCCACTCCCGGGCACTCTCTCCGTCACATTGCCCCCACAATAAGGTACGTAGAGATTTTGTAAAAATTTTCAAAAAGATCTTTATTTTTTGTAGTTTAGCTTTGATTCTTTTTTTACAAAATACCGTTTAATTGTAGAATACCCTGCGACCGCTTACAATTTATTCCTGCGTCTCCGTCGATCGTTCTTTAAAAAACAAATGCGCGGTTAAATCGAGAACAATAGTGGCAGGGTCGTTGCAGGGTATTTAGCATTTACTTTGAAAATACATTCATTTTAATAATGGGCGAGAATGACAATTTTAATTTAGCCATTTCTTCTTGTTCTTCACTCATATAAATCAAAGAAACTATCGAACGGTTAGAGCACTAACTCCGTCACATGCACATTGCTCCGTAGCAACCAAAGGCTTTTTAAAAGCTAAAATAGACTGTGAGCAAACTTCTTACTTATCCATCCGTTTATTAATAAAGGATTTTTCTTTTTTGAGCTTCCTCCTTTATATACACTTGGCTCGTGCTCGCTGGTTATCTCGCCATTTAGCGCTGTCGGCCTACTTTCCTTTGAAGACACGCGCGCTTAAATTTTTAAGTGAGGGCTCGAAATTTAACTTCCGGTTCTTCGACCAAGCTTTCGCTATTTTTTAGTTTTCTCATAAACTCTCCACTTTTGTTTATGAATAAATGTTTTGGAGGAGGTTGGATGTGCTAGAGAAGAAAAGGAAACGACAACACTTAGTATTTCGCTTAAAATATAACTATTCAAAACTAGTTTTTGTAAGTTTTTGATATTGCAATATTAAAGCCATTAAACGGCTCTTCAACAGATAAAATTAGAAAAGGAAAAAGTAAAATATTTTGAAGTTTTATTTCTTTTCCAAATTTAATTTCTTGTTTATGAGTGAAATAAATATATGGACAAATAACAATAGGGAAGATTTAATGGCTCTTCAACAGATGAAATTAGAAAAGGAAAAAGTAAAATATTTTGAAGTTTTATTTCTTTTCCAAATTTAGTTTCTTGTTTATGAGTGAAATAAATATATGGACAAATAACAATGGGGAAGATTTAATGGCTCTTGAACAGACAAAATTAGAAAAGGAAAAAGTAAAAACTTTGAAGTTTTATTTCTTTTCCAAATTTAATTTCTTGTTTATGAGTGAAATAAATATAAGGACAAATTAACAATGGGGAAGATATTAAAAATAACGGTGAAATGAAATAGTAAAAAATATCGTTAGTGCGTTTCTTTCAGAATTAACTCGCTGAGAAGAGCTTAGTTCCGTTTGTGCTTTTTTATTTTACAAGATAAGAAAGTCTACACTTTTAACTTTCCTTCGTGGTTTTTTGCCGCTCAATCCTTTTTTTTTCCAAACGGTTTTTAATAACGCCGACCATACAAATTTGAAGGGTTTGCGGTTCCTTTGATGTGTCAGCCTTTTCTGAGAACTTGCACTAGATATGACATTTAATTGGTGAATATGACCCTAGTTTATTGGTTTAACTTGGTACCGGCTGTCGGTCTTTTGCTCTTCAATGTCGTTAAAATGAAAAGCTGTGCTTTTGTAATGTAAACTTCAAACTCTGAAGTGTTTTTACATTAAAAGAAATTTAAACGGAGAAAAAAAAATCGAAAAATTTAAGGTTAAGCTTTTCAAAATCCTTCTGAAGTGGGATAAGCGGAGTACTGAATGGCAACACCGATATACAATAAATGCAGCGTTCTTAAAACTACATGTTATTTTTGTTTATGAAGCATTGCAGAGCTTTCGAGTTTTTTAAAATTGTTTTTTCAATTTTCCGATGTTGACCTTTGTTACTTTCAGGTTCATAGAACCAACAGATTCAGATCTGAAAGTCAAGGGGAATACATTGTTGTGCTGTGTTTTGAAAGCAACCCGCGCAACCGGCACACAAAAATAATGTAACTTCAAAGGAATATTTTTGCTCTACCAACCCGTCCGTATTCAAACAAAAGCATTCTAAACAACAACAACAACACAAATTAACTTTTTCCGAGCAAATATCAATCTGAATGCAGTTTATGTTACAGCTTCTGACGGTTCCTTTGTCTCGTGTTTTGCTTTGAACCGAAAGCGTGATAATTAAGAGAAAATTGTCAATACGTGCTTATTTCTCGGGGTGGCGAGTTTTCAAATCCTTGACTCCAGGAAACGATGGAGATCTTGTAGTCTTAAGACCACGCCTTTGCAATTCTAACTATCAAATTTTACGCTAACAGGAAAAACTTCTTCGTCTTTAACTGCAAAATTGCGCAGTGTATTTAAACTTCACCCGCAGAAAATAAAACCTTTATTCTATAGTCGCACTTTTTGTTTTTGTAAAACGAGTAAAATTTCCTTATTTCAATTTTTTTTTCATGGATAAAGACTTCTGATCTATGGTTTACATTTTCGCTGAAAATTTTTCTAAATTTCACAACCAACTGCTGAGATCACAGCTCAGATACTTTTTAAATTCCGGTTGGATAAGCAACTTTGCATATTCTTGTTTTTGTCTGAATTTTGAAAGTTGCCATTGACATTGTGGCTGTAAAACGTGTTTCCTATTCTATTGTCGCTGCACCTATCTTGTCACGTACGTACACGAGCAAAATTGTCTCGTTTTTTCATCAAATTTAGTCTTTACGAGATGGTTTTGTAAAAGTTTAAATAACATCTCTATTTTTAGGTCTGAGTTTTACTTTTCAAAGTACATTCAATTTCATAATGAGCCAGAAAGACAATTTCAATTTAGCCGTTTCTTCATGAGCCTGCCCACCAAATCCAAGGCAATATTGAACGGTTAGAAATTCTAAGTGGCTTTTTTAAGTGGAGTTAACTTCGAAAACTTTTTTGTGTAACCAGGCGAGATTGTCACTTTTGGCACGGTCTTAAATTGCGACTCATTCGCATCTCCACATATATCGCTCGCGGGGGTTGAAAAGCAAGAAGGATTCGGAAACGAACCTTTGTGTGACGTAATGAGTTGGAGCACCTGTGAGGGGCGCTGATTGGCCCGATGCTGGAGATGGCTTATAAACCACATCAAAGGGCACCGCCAATTGTTGATCGGGTGATTAATAAGTTGTCAATCAAACATGCGGCTCTGTTTGATGTGGCCCCGGGTACCGCCAAAAGCTACATTCTGTCTCCGAAAAACGAACAACAAAACTAGAGGAGAGGAAAGCAAGCCAAGCAAACTCAGAGAAAAGTTTCTAATTCAGGAGGCTACCATGCCTCAAATACCAAATTCGTCTACCGACGATTATGGCGCAGATGACGAATTCAAGGTCTATAAACAGGAGGATGACGCTAATTCAGAGAGTGGAGCCGCAGTCGACTTAGTCAACGACCTCAAAAGCGACCTAATAAAAAAAGAGGCCGAGAATTCGGAGGTATGTAACTATTTTTGAGCTTCCATTTTGTTCTTCTAGTGTGATATTCTACTTATTATATGTTTAGATTCTCTTGATAATGAGAGTTTTCAAGCCGCTGCACTCTTATTGACACTTTGGCTGTACGTATCGTTTGCTTCTAACTGCCCTATAGCTCATTTCGACTATTCGCGGCAAGCTCAAAGTCTTCAAATGGTCGATTGTATTGTTCTGAGAAATAGTAAATAATAACCATATTTTCTTACTTTCGGGGTCGTATATCGGCAAACTTTCATTATTTTGGCCGTAGATCAAAGCAAAAATATCTACTAAGAGTTCTGACCTCTCTTGCTCCTGTGAACATTCCCAAGCGTGGAGTGGAACGAGTATATAATTTTATCGAATCGCGGTACGGAAAGCTCAAAGAACGCCGACAGTTAATGTGGCTCCCAAACAATATTATATAAACTGACCGAGTTCTGTGATGAGTTTTGGCTTGAAAACGAATAGAAATTAAATATCTCTTTCAGAATTCTTTCATGTTGGCTCTTTATAAAGACTTAAATATTTTGTAATAATCAACCCAGTTATTTGACTTATTGGCTTTAAATCTTGAAATCATTTCTTGCATGTTCTTTCATTACATTTAAATTTCCACCTACAGTAACTATATCAAATTTAGGTTGAGTTTCTCGTATTATCCTATTAGCATGTTCATTTGAGTTGTATATTGTCCTCGTAAAATTTGCGAAATGTTGTAAATTTTCTTGGCCGTAAAACCTCATCTCACGCGGTAGGTTTATGTTTCGTGCAAAATTCATTCATTTGTTATACAATCACTTGCTTGATGAGTGGCTCATTTCAAATCCTTTGCAATTTCGAACGCATCCAGAATTTATTTAATCTCATACATTCTTGTGTTTTTCAAAGGAGCTATGTGTTAGAAAGAACCATTGTTAGAAAAATTGAACATTGAGATTTTACGATTTTGTGGTTGAGTGTACGTACGTTTCCTAGCTTTCCCCGGGTATCGCTTCTAATTTCACTAAAACTTTATGTATAAATAAAACTGAGTTTACCAGTGTTTGTAAAAATTCGGAATCAAGTAGTCATGATAGTAATTTTGGTGTAGTGCTTTAATAAAAAGTATTTTTTTACTCTGTCTATGTTTAGCTCGTATATGTTGACAAGTTAAGTACTACCACACGATGATTCTGAGTTTTGTAGAATAGGAGTCTCCTGACAGTAATGTTTAGACATCAATTATTGTTCCTACAGAGCTTTTGTGCAAATTCTTGTCAGTTGCTAAATGCAAATGCTTTGGTAGTTTTACATGTGTTCTCAATTGCAATTTCTGTGACTGAAATATATCTTTGTTAAAGATTATTAGTAATATTAACTGAAATATATAACATTTTGGTTGTCTTCATTATATCTCTTCAATAATGGAAAGGTATAATATTAATATTAATTTTAATTAAATGTCTTTTATAATGTTAGCAAGGAAGTAAAATGGCTTCAACTTTTAAATGTTTATTTAAAAATATTGATTTTGCTTTAGAGGGATCCTCTTGACCTGACCATAAGAATTATTAAAGTAGCAAAATAAACTAACATATGCATATTGCATATACCATGTTAAAGGGAAGGTTTGCTCTAAATATATTTTTGATACATGTTGAAATTTGTGCTTATACAAGTTTGAGATTTCAAAAATTTAGATTTAAAACTGATATTCTAAGCTGCTTGTAAAACCCACAGTAGGGTGTCATATCACTCTTTGATTGCAGGCTCAGAACATTTGTTGAAAGTTTGTACAGTTTTTATTGCTTGAATGTTTTGTAAAATTATCAATTATAGAGACACTGTTTTTAATTTCTTCAGCTATATTTGCTTAAGAATCATCTGGGATCGAGTTCTCAAAAAGGTCGAAGAGTGGCTATCTTAATAACTTCACTTACCACATTGAATCTACCTTTGTATTGGTTTTGGTTTACTTAAAATAAAAAACAAAGGTTCCAGCGTTCCAAGTCGTGATTGTTTTGGTCTCCATGGTGAGTAAATTAACCCTTTCAGTCCCAGTTGTGCTGCTGAATTCTCCCAACTTGTTCCTATACTTTCCATTGAGCAAGTTTGAGAGAATTTACTTTCCATATTTTGTAGCTTGCTTTGCTTGTTCAATTCTCATTTTCTCATTATCAAATGTTTTATTTTGTCTGTGTTATGTTAGGAGAACTTGGGTGTTGATAATTAATTGGGACTAAAAGGGTTAAATAATGAGTGATCAAAACTGTATACTCACCTATTTTCTGACCTTCTTTTTGTCATTGGTTGATATTAGATGAATTCCTGACGTATGATCACAATGTCAAAAACAAAAACGGTTCCTTCTAAAAAGAAATAAAAAAAATTCTTTTTATTTCTTTTTCCAAAGAAATAAGGGTGGACGTGGTTTGAGCAGTTGATAAGATCTCTGCTTTCTAACAGTTTGTCTCCAGTTTGATCCAGGCACTTTGCCGAGATTCAAATATTTGTGTGTCTGACCTTCTTTTCCATCTAAGCCAACTCAGCTGACTATACTGTCAGTTACCAATTAAGAATGTTTTGAGGAGTAAAGCAGGGCTCGACGTTGCGACCTGTGGGGTCGCCAATGCGACTTGATTTGGTCAGCTGGCGACTAACTTTTCACTTATGGTCGCCAGACTGGACGCCACGATTTCAAGTTATAATAGGTGGTAGCAACCAAATTTGAAAATTTAGAAGCCAGCTGGCCCCAAGATTTTTTTTCTAAAGTCGAGCCCTGTAAAGCCTGCTTTACACTGGCAACACAAGTACTAGTGCAATTGCAATCATAATTTCAAGGAACTTCACACTAGATTGCAAGTGATACAAGTAAAGTGGACCCACATGTTCTCTGTTCCTTTATCTTGTACTGGCAGTTGTGATTATGTTTTGTTGTTTTACTCAGAAGATCTTTGACATAGTTGCAAGTGCTTGACAAGCATAAGAAAACAAACATTTTCCTTCTTAATGCTTTTGCGATTATGTTTTCCTGCTTTATACTAGGTTTCTGTTTTGTTGCAATTCTATTTGCACTTGTTCTTATCTCATTGTGTGAAGCAGGCGTAAGTTAATGATTAACTAGGGGTAAGCAGAGCTTAGAATGAGAGGCTGAGAACTGAGAAAATGTTATTTATATTCAAGGAAGTCAAGCAACACCAGTTGTTTAGTGAAAATTCTCAAGTCTCCAAATATTTGAATTTGATACTGACACAGCATTTTTCAGTAGTTTCACTATTTTTTGTTTTTTCGTGTGGTGTTGAATATAAATTGTTATTTTTTTGTAATTTTGTAGTTACTAGTTGATTATCTACTCCACTTCCTTTCACGCAGTTTGCTAAATGTTCAAGTCAAGAGCCAGAATGAGTTGATTAGGCTGTCAATTAATTAACCTCATTTATTTACAAAACATTAAATCATGGTTTTGTTTTTAAAAAGTTACAAAACTTTTTGAAAACGATCGTTTGTAAACTTTTGTGATTGCTTCTTGAATTATAAATTATGTTTAATAAATCTGTGAATCTATTCTTTAAAATGAACATTGCTTCGTTTTTTGATTATTTCACAGGAAAACAAGTCAACTTCAAATGCAAGTTCTGCCCCATTTGCACAGCTGATCAACTTCACTCAAACCCATCTTCCTCCTTTGAGCTCAAGACAGGGATACGCTGGCCGAACACAGTCACCTGATGAGATTAAACGTACAATACATCGAGTACCAAGCACGGATGTTTTTCATTCACCCCATCATCCCTATCATACCACAGCAGCCCAGTACCAATATGCAATGTATCACCAAGCCATTAAGGCAGAGCGAGCTGGGTACTATGAGTCACCACTATGGTAAGTCATCATCATCAATCCAGTTTTGATCCCCACTCTACCAGCTATCTCTCCCACTCCCACTCTCCATCTCACTCGATTCACTGAAACTTCCCACTTCAAACCAACACTCCTACTCTTCTTCTCCACCTGCAATCTCCATGTCTTCCTCGGTCGTCCTCGCTTCCTTTTTCCCTTCACTTCAAAATCCAATACCTTCTTCAAAACATGCCCATCATCCCTCCTTAACACAAGCCCATACCATCTCACTACTTTTGCCATCTGAACAAGTGTTTCTTTCAACCCCAACATCTCCATTAGGTTTTCAGTCCTCCTTCTCTCCATCCGTTTCGCACCACTCATTGCTGTCACCATCACTCTTTTGGTTCTTCTCAAAATTGCCATCTCATTCTCCCTCAAACACCAATGATGTAGCACTTCCGTATAACATCACCGATCTCACACAACTCCGATAAATCATTCCTGTCATCTGCAGAGAGAACCTTTTTGAGTTCAGCAGCTCTCTACATTCCTTGAACTTCACCCAACCAATTCTCGCTTTTGCCGTTACAGCTGCCTCACAACCACTACTTGTTATCCATGCAGGTTGGAGGAGGTCTGAAGGACCACTCAATCTAGCTGGCAACAGACCAAATAGATATTATTAGTTATTTTCTTGGGAGGGAGCCAGAAGTAATGTGATCTTTTCCAGATTTTACCTTCTGACCATAAGATCCTTGGTTTAATTCCCAGCTGTGCTAGAATTTGAATAGTTGTGCGATCTTTTTTCCATCTAAGCTAACTCAGCTTTCCATGTGGTAGCAAACCTGTGGTGTATTAGTATCCCATGCAGGAAAGTGGAGAGCTCAAGACTTCTCTGCATAACACTGATTTACTTTAAATTAATCATCAATAGTTGATCTTTAAGCGTTACACAAAGAAAGGGAAAAAGAAGTTCAAAGATAAATAATTGTTTTTATAATGTATGAATTGCTGGGTTTCAATCAATCCCCCGAGAATGTAAAGCAATTGCAGATGGCGGTCAAATAATGAGATTCAAACTAGATTCTAATGAGATTCTTTTTTTTAACTGACCACCATATGCATTGAATTAGAACCTAATTAGGAAACCCACCAATACTTTGTTTAACATCAGTTACAAAACTTATGGTGACAGATCTTTTTTTGTTTGTGCTACTAAACTATGGTCAACACTTTACCTTACAGCCTTCGTAAGGCATCCTCCTTGGTTAACTTCAAAACACAACTAAAAACTTTTCTTTTTAATATTTGTAGTATAAGCAGTTCTAACTTCAATATTTTATTGCAAATAGAAATTTATAGTTTTTTTTTTAATTTTAAATTTTAGCAAATGTAGAGGTGTAATATGTAAGTATTGTTTGTAATTAAGCACCTTGGACATTTATGGAGATGAGCACTATAGAAGTTTAAATTTATTATTAATTTATTATTATTAATTGTGAATGAAGTGGTTGCCCATTATTTCTAGCCAGAAGATAATTTTTAATTTTACAATAGCTCAGAGTTTGGCATAAAAGTTAAATTTGCAGAAAGAGGAAAACTGGAGAATCTGAAGGAAAACCTTCATAGTCAGATTGAGTACGACAGATCTCAGTCCACATGTAGACTCAATCCTGGGTTGTAGAGGTGGGAGTTTCCGTGTATGATAAACAACCACTATGACAACAGTGTGTTGTCAATGCAGCCATGTTTAAGCACCCTGGCCAGGCTTGATTACAAAAAGTAACCAACAAACTGTTCATTTCCTGTTCAGGGTCCCTAGGCTAAGGGTACTCTTGCAACTGCTTTTTTAACGCTGAATTGTTAGCACAATAACTGTTGCTGGATTTAAATTAGCCCATCACAGCCAACCACCACCATACACATAATGCTGTACACCTGAATCTGTTGACCCCATCACCTGAAGAAAACTAGCAATAAGCAGTCAAAACATTTTAACCTATATCTAAGTGACTTGTTATGAGACAAAAGAAAAAATTTATTTAACCCTTTCACTCCCAGTTGAATTATTAAGCTCTCCCAAATTGTGCCCATACTTTTCATTGAACTAGTTAGAGAGAATTTCACATTTAATCTTTTTTAGTTTATACATATCTTAACCCTTTCAGTCCCGGTTGAATTATTAAGTTCTCCCAACTTGAGTCCATACTTTTTACTGATCAAGTTTGAGAGAATTTCACTTTTAATCTTCAGTAGGTCACTTTGTTTGATCAATTCTTATTTTCTCATCACCAAGATTATTAATGTATTATTGTTTTATTTGTTATGTAAGGAGAAGTTGAGTATTGATGTAAGTGATTGGGACTGAAAGGGTTAATTTATTATCCAACTGCCGTGATGAATAACAATTTATTTCATACATATAGCTAAGTCCTTGCCAATATGAACAATGTACAATGTAAAGCAGGTGAAAATCTGAAACATTGTTCAATCAAAAAAATTGGTTTCCAAAAATTTCTCAAATTTCCTGGCCATTTGAAACCAGAAGCAGCCGATGTTTTCAAATCTAACTTTCATTCATAGAACACTATGCTTTTTTAAAAAGATTTATCATTTTTGATTTTTGAACGATCTTATCTTGGATTTTAGGCAACCTCATGGACCAGTCTCATCACAATATCCTCCTCATTTCTCAACAACGGCGACAGCTTCTTCAGCTGGTATTCCAAGACTTAGTCACCCTTCTATGGATCCTAGAAATGCGCTACATTTATCACCCGCACCTCCACCAAACACAACTGTAATAAATCGGCCACCTCATCTTGCTGCTGCCGGGTAAGTAATGTTTTAGAAAAGTAAATGCAAAACGGCATGTTGAAAAAAAAAGAGTGGTGACACAACTTTGATGGTGTGCCAGGTCTGAAAAGTGAGGTCCTAATCCTGTGATCCTGCATTCCTGCTCCTATTTTACACAAATCCTGTATCCCAGACTTTTTTATCACCACTTTCCCAAATTCTGTTTTTATTCAAAAAATTTATTTGAAAAGTGAAATATTTTAGCAAAAGATAAGGAATTTAAGGTGAAGGTTTGTTGTTTTGAGTATTTTGATTTAACCCATATATCATGAGGCTGTACTGCAAAATCCCTCCTGAGGTACAATGACATGGCCGGCACAATAAATGGTGTTTGCAAGGAAGAGTAAGAATTCCTGCTACATGTTTTGTGTTCTTCTGGTTTTGTGTACATCTCATTCGCTTCGTTGATATCTGAACGTGTAATGTCCAAAAATGAGTTTCAATGATTTGGCTCCTCCAGTAAAGAGAGGCATCTAATTTGGCTCCTCCGATACAAAGAGGTGTCTAATTTGACTCCTCTAAAATGGAGCGTGTAATGGAGAGGGGCATCTAACTGAAAATCCTACTTTAACCTTGGCGTCTATTGGATACGATGAGTTTAGTAGAGAGTGGGTGTTAAGATCATTTACGGTATTTTTAAAATTTTCTTGAAACTAGTTTTATATTTATTTTTAATGACCTAATTATAGCCATTATAGTGGTGAGACTGGGACCTATAAGTTATAAAGTTGACAATTATAGTGTTGACAAGTGGATAAGGAAAAGGAGTAGAGATCCAGAGGTTGAGAGTTCAAATCCTTGTGAGTACCTAAAAAAAAAAAAAGAAAAAAGTTAAGAGTGAGGGTATGTGGGGGTTAGGTGAGAGGTAGTTAAGTTGGAAGGGGGGGGGTTGGAATAAGGAGGTATTGTAGGGGAATGACAGAAAAAAAAACTGATAAAACAAATTTTTTTTCAGATAGTTGATAGAAAAATTTATTTATTTGATTAATTTATATTGCACAATAATCAGTATAAATTTTCTAAAAGCTAGGTTGATATAAAAATAAACTAAGTTGAATAAAAGAAAATAGGTTAAAACGAAAATTAAAATTGACCTGTAACACATACACTGTTTGTTTATATGTTTCATTTATTTCCCAGCATTTTATCGCCGTCAAGTGGACCTTTATCAGTAGTAGGTGGTGAAAATTCGGTGAGTGGAAGGGATGGCTCCCTTAAACCCAAGCTGTCTCACGTCAAGAAACCATTAAATGCATTCATGTTATACATGAAGGACATGCGATCGAAAGTTGTATCAGAATGCACCCTTAAGGAAAGTGCAGCTATCAACCAAATTCTTGGAAAAAGGGTAATTTTCAAACTATAATGACTGAAGACACGGAAACCTTAAGGAAGCTCTGTTGGGTGCAGCAGAAGCCAAAAACAAGAAAGGCAGTACAAGCACCTCTGTCTGGCAGCTTCCCTAATATTACCCTGGTCTCAAACACGGAAAAAAACGAAAACAAGACAACAAAATTGTTCCAATTCAAAGCTTTGTTTTCCTAACAGGGCCTTCCTTAGGGTGGATTCTGTACACCTTTATAAGTCCACCTTGTTCATGATGGCATTGTCTTTGATTCGACATTATTTAGCCAACTAAAAGTATTAGCGTTAAGAAAAAGAGCTTCCAGGGACTGAAATTGGACTTCCATATCACCAATGCAACTAAAAATTATGTAACATTGGCGATCAGCATTTAACAGCTGGTTACTAGTGAACAATTGAAGGGCCTATAGTGCAAAGACAATGTACTAAGTAACTTTTTATGAAATGCTAAATTCTCCCAAAATTATTTTAAGAAGAGGTACTGTACACATAGGGTAAGGTAGGAGGAGATGATAACTTGATCGAAATTCATTTATGTCATTGTTAATGTTATTTCATTCAAAAACAATGTGACTTTGGATGAAGTTCTTATTTGTTCTAAATTAGAAAGAAACAATGGGCATCATCTGGTGAGAGTTAATAGTATCATTAATCATCACTTAATTCGTTTTTGCAGTAGACACTTCAATTAACTAATAAGTATTTGGTATCAGCTGCTTTATGTCAAAATAATTGTCTTTATACAAACCAAATAGTCATTTGTTTTTTTTACCTTGTCGCTATTTTGTAGAGTTTTTTTGGCTTTGTTCAGGTTCTTAAAGAAATATTTTTGACGAAACTTTTGGTTTGTGTTTTAAGAGAAAAATTTAATCGACACTTTTAAGTAATCACATATTTCTATTTGGCAAGTGAAAAAAATTTCAGTTGTAAAAAAGTCAACTTTGGACCCTAGCTTCTCAATTGAAATGGTAGGAAAATATCAGAGTAATCATTGACGGGGTTCTTACTCCTAACACTCTCATTACGAACTGGTCAGCTAACCAACCCACTGAGCAACAGAGACTTATTATGAAGCTAAGTCACAAGTTAAATCCTTGTTGATTTTCTCTCTGTAGTCTCAGTTGCTCAGTGTCATCAGTGAGACCAGTAATCAGAAGGTTACTGTAATTACAGGTTTGATTTAATTAAATTAAAATATTTTTATATACCTTACTACAGTACCAACTACATTTAGACTTACCTATTCTGTATTGTACTGGTTCATTGGTTGTGCTGGACATTTTGGCAACAGTAGTGCCCTCCTCATACAGGTTGTTTCAAAATGACAAATGTCATGGAAAAGTCACAGAATTTTACTTTTTCCGTAAGCTATGGCTTTTGGCAAATAAAATATTAATATAATTGATTGCAACTGTGCTGAGATGAAATTGCATTACATTAACGTTTTGCTCTAAATTCAAGAGCATTACACTGTCTTTCAGTGTCCAGAAGATGTAATTGGCATTTTTTGGAGTGGATTGTTTGATTTCTTTGTATTTCTGAGTCATTGAAAATGGGATTTATATAGTCATGAAAAAGTCATGAAATTTTATTTCTTATTCTCAGTGTGAGGCCTGGAAGATCACATGTGAACTCAACTGGACATATAATTCTCAACAGTTCCTGTAATGTTGTCTGGTGGTTTGAAGGCCTCAATTTTTACAGATTACCAACCACGCTGTTGTTAATTAAAGTGGACGGCATGATTTAAGCTATTACATTAAGTCTAAATAAAACCATCAATACTGTATAAGATTCAAAGAAGTAGTACTTAAATTACAACTCATTTTTTGTGTATTTTTGCTTGTAGTGGCATGCATTAGATCGGGCGGAACAAGCAAAATATTATGAAATGGCTCGTAAGGAACGAGCACTTCATATGCAACTTTATCCCGGATGGAGTGCAAGGGACAATTATGCTCAGCAGGGCAAAAAGAAAAAAAGAAAACGAGATAAATCACAAGGTATTTGCACTTAAGTCTATTTGAACTCTCATCCTGTTAAGTTAACTTTGTACAATTTAATTTTGAAGTAGTTGTGTCAAGAGGTTTTACAGTAGAACTTGCAATGCTGCATGCAAAGAACTCTCCCAGTGCGGGTGAGTAGTGTGTCTGAGATGCATAATCACTCACCAGTTTGATTGCACATAAATTGCGAATCATCAATTATGCTACAGTAAATCCTTTTTGAGCCTATTGGCCCGTGGAGCCAATGCTTATCTCTGGTTTTTGTAGTGTTAAGTGGATGAGAGTCTTTGACTCTTACTCAGGATGGGACACTAATCCATCGCAGGTTAACTTCCAGCATACACTGATACTCATTTACCTATGCCGGAAGAATGGAAAGCTAAGGAAAGCTTAGGGGAAAAAGAAGGTTACACAAATATTCAAATCTCGGCATGGTGCCAGGATCAAACAGGAGTCGACTTTATGGTTAGAATAAATAGAGATCTTACCATCTGGGCCAACCGCATCCATCCTCATCAATTATAGAAACAAGTATATTTCGCATAAACTAGAGGGCAAGGTCATTTGTTTTAAGGGTTTTACTTTTTTCTCAATCAGAATTGAATCCAGTCTCATTGGTGACTCCACAGGTTGCAGGATCGAGCCCTGTAAAGGAAAACTATTTTCAGTTGCAAAATTAACGTCAAGTAATTTAACAAAGCTGAAAGATTGTAATTATCATGCAAATACTGTACAAGTTGATTAAAAATTGTCTTAACTGCCATACAGTAGATAACAATTGTTAGAGAAACTATGACAAATAGTGGCAATTAAATGAGAATTTGATGTTTCTGTCTGGCTTCAGTGGTACAAGTTGATTAAAAACTGTCTTAACTGCCATACATTAGATAACAATTGTTAGAGAAACTATGCCAGATAGTGGCAATTAAATGAGAATTTGATGTTTCTGTCTGGCTTCAGTGGTAGAAGTAAGGTAAACTTTGTGAAAAAAGCTACTTTGCACTTGTGATCCTAACCTGTTAAGCTAATTTGAGGTGTATTAATCTGCGTCCCAGGGATAGGGTTGATAATAGAAAGGTCTAGTGAATAAACAATGTGCTGAGTAACTTTGTTTAAAACCCATCCAAACGTTATGAAGAATAGAGAGAAATGAGAACCAGAATAGACAGTGTACTAAGTAACTTTGTTAAAGAAGAGATAATAGAGAGAAATGAGAACCAGAATAGACAGTGTACTAAGTAACTTTGTTTATGAAGAGATAATAGAGAAAAATAAAAATGAGATTGATTTTCAGTGACAGTATGTCATTTTTGTCTTGGGAAAAGTAATGAGACTTTGTATGAAATGCTAAATTCTTTTAAAATTAACCCTTTCACTCCCAATCAGTTATCACCACTCAACTTTCCCTTTCATAACAAATACAAAATGGGCCATTTGGTAATGAGAAAATGAGCATAGATCAAACAAAGCAAACTATAGAAGATTAAAAGTGAAATTCTCTCAAACTTGTTCCATGAAAACTAAAGGCTCAAGTTGGGAGAACTTGATAAATCAACTGGGACTGAAAGTGTTAAGTAACAAAGAGTAAATTGGAATAATCTTAAAATCTCAGCTGCCATGCAACCACGATTTGAGTTCACCCTATTTCCCAAATAGGAGAAACCTGTCACCATTTCTATTGTGTGATACTTACAGCAGGGTTTGTACGTCCTGGAAAATCCTGGAAAAGTCCTTGAATTTTGAAAATCAAAATCCAGGCCTGGAAAAGTCCTGGAAAAATGGAATTTTAAAAAAATTTCCTTGAAAAGTCCTGGAAAATTACAAAAAAAAATAAATAAAAAACTACCGAGAAATAAATAAAAACGTTCCGTTTCGCACAAATTAATTCCAAAGGCTATTTTGTTGGCTTGGTGTTGCACCACTCGCAAAAACAGGGGTTGAAATAAGCAATAAGAAAAATTGAATGTACTAAGTGCTTAAAATTTGTTTATTATTTAAAGTCCCATTTGTGTATCTGTATATACTTCCAGTTT
>JAOTRI020074055.1:0-16683 GCA_028564885.2 Zoanthus sanctaehelenae
GATGGTAACTGTAGGGGTTCCCAGGGCGATATTTTTCTCTATTGGTAAGTTGAACACCGTAATTTTTGGTACGCATAAACGGTTTTACTAGATAAATGTAATAGAAGTGCGTTCGGTGTGTAGATATATAGAGAAAAATAAAATAAAAATAACATATATAGCCCTTGGCGGGAGTCGAAGATTGCGCCATGTTATAGGCAATGTAAAACCTAGAGTAAGCCTATTTTTAAAATATTGTCTTTAATTTGTCACCTGAACTAAGAATCATAAATACTTACCAACTGCAAGCCAGCCCATAAACCTGATGTAGCTCCAGTACGATAAGTTAACAATGAGCAGCAGATTGACGGCAATACTGAACACTGGTAGCAAGGGAACGCAAGGGACCATATAAGGGAAGGTGGCACGGTTCTTTGGTTGTTTCCACAATACTATTAGGGAAAAGAGAACCAATGCTGAACATAGACACAAAACTGTAATTGTCCAGGGCTCTTTCTCTAAGAGAAATTGCATGCTTTTCGATAATGTCACAAGTATTCCCCCTAACGCTGCTGTAGTGCAAGCAATGGCCACCCGTGCAATAAGGGCACTTTCTTCAGTTGTCACAGCTTTTGATGTTTCAAGTACATCTGATGGTTTCTCCGCACGTCTTGAATGGGAACTCGGCGCTTCTCTTAAAATCTTTTTGTAACCGTTGTTCTGAACTGGTTTTGAGCATAAACTGCAGCAACTTACAAACAACTTTTTCCACCATCGTTGCAACTCAGTTTCTGTTGGTACTGAAGTGATTTCAGGTGAAGGAAACACACTTTGTACATGGGGGTCATAACGCGACACTATCACAGATATCGCTAACAACGTGTACGCTGTTAAAGTTCCGATCGATAACATTTCTAGTAACTGTTGTATATCAAGAAAGATAGTTAGTAAGGAGACAAAAAAGCCTGTAGTTAAAGCGGCCACAAGTGGAATTTTGGTCTTTTCGTATATAATTGCAAAGACTTTGAACAACAGACCATCGGTGGCCATAGAAAAAATAATTCTCGGAGCACCAAACAGCGTCGAGAGCAAACTACTAAGCATAGCAGCCAAAGCTCCGCATATTACGACATATTTTCCTGCCTTGAATCCTAGCGTACTAAACGCTTCGGCGATTGGAGCTGATCTTGATAAATCGTAATACGGAATCATGAGTGTCAACACAGTTGAGACAGCAAAATAAGCAATAAAACCAACAAACATACTCAGTTGTATTGCCCTTGGTAGCGTACGATATGGGTCAATAGCTTCTTCACTAGCTGTTGTGATTTGGTCGACGCCAATAAAACAATAAAAAGCCCCTGCACCGGCTGCTAACACCCCAGAAATTCCGTATGGGAAAAATTTCGCAGGCGTTGACCAGTTACTACTTCCGACAGAGTAATATGTCCCAGCAATTATGATAAATACGACAACAACCACATTGATCAGAGAAGTAATAGTCACAACGGTTACCGACTGTCTTACACCCAAACATACGATGAAGGTACAAAATATAACCAGTAAACCTGCGAGAAGATCCGGGTACTCAGCAAATCCTGAAAAATGCAAGCTCCCTAAATGTGTCCATAAAAAACCCACTATTTTCCCGTTGGATAGAGAGTTGATAATCCCGCTACAACTTCTTGCCAGCACTGCAGCGATAATGAAGTACTCTAGTATCATGTTCCAACCGACAATGAACGCCCAAATTTCACCAAGAGCGATATAAGTATACGAATAAGCAGAGCCAGCTTTTGGGATTCGGGATGAAAACTCGGCATAACATAATCCTGATAAAAGGGCAGCAACAGAAGCCATAAAGAAAGCCAGTACAATAGCAGGACCCGCTATGTTCCTGGCAAGATGACCAGTTACCACGTAAACACCAGAGCCGACGACGCTGCCAAAGCCAATCATTGTAAGATCAAATGTGGTCAGACATCTAACGAGCGGTCCCTGAGTTTGTCTCCATTCTTCTTCGTGCTTCTTACGAATAAGACTGGCCAGAAATTTCGAACACATGACTACCTGTCAACAGAAGAACGAAAAAATGTAAATAACAGAAACTTTCAAGTTCTTCCCGCCTTATACAAGTTTTAGAGTTAATCAATAATTTGCTATTGGAAACAGGTATGATATCAAAATTCGATTTAAGTCTTTGTATATGAACTACATTATCAAGAATATGTATTTGAAAAAACAAGATAAACGTCCGAGACATCTCTGCTTGAAATGATTTCAGTTAGATATTTCAGAAATCCGCCAAATAGTAATTAATATATAGCTTTTGATTACGGCATGCAAAATATAAAAAGTCAAACCTATTCTCTCAACGTACCTACTTCGACCTCTCTGTGACATCAACAGCTGAATTGAACTTTTTACAAAACGCGCGCCCTTGGAAACAATCATTTTAGGCTGGTATGTAAAAAGTCATTAAACATACAAATTTAGACAACATTGCTTGTGTAGGATTGGCCAGAAAAAAAACCCAAAGGAATACTTTCTCTCTTAGCTTTTGTTACTAACCAAGTCGGTATGGAATTCACCTATTAACTCTAACAAAAAAGGGTTTGAATGGAAACTTTTTATTGTCGGTTGGCGCACTTTCGTCGAGGAAAGAACAGCGAACATACCAAGCTACGGTTTTAAAAAGATAAGTTTCTATATTTAAGATCCTGGCGCATTTTCATCTTTTTTTATATATTATACAATTAGTAATAACAAAGTTGTATTGCATTCGTTTAGCGTTTATATTCAATCGTGGAGTCTATAGATATACATAACAATAATCAGGAAAGTACAAATATATACAGTTTTAAATTACTGACTGAAATCAATAACTCTAAGTGAAAGTTAAGAAAGTCCGCAAGAAATGAAAACGTTTATAACGAATGGGGGCAACAGCTCACAACTTTACTGACACCAACAGTAAAGAAGCATTGACTATAAAATAATTGTCTAATGCTTTCTTTAAAAATTGTTTCCTTTCAATGCAAACAGTGCATTGTTTCTCGTTCGCCAAATATTTAAAAATGCTAGCAGCCAGATACCGATGCGCTAAGGTTCACGACTATTATCGTTTGACTTGAAGATTGGTCAAGCATATCCTGACTAAAGCAATTGCAAAGAAAGCGCGATTTTTCATGAAAAATTTGCAATACAGTGAACAATTCATAATCAAATGTTCACAAGTTATTTAATCATTATTTTTTATCATGTAATAATAGCATTACAGTCGTTCTTGCAATAATGAAAACATGAAAAATTGAACCAAATGTTAAAGCTATAGAAATGAATTTTTTTACGAAAAATTTGTATACATTCATTAAAAACTACACTTTAAGTAAGAGTGATTCAGGGACTTTCAAAACTTTTCTTCCTTCAATGGAGCGTGTTTTTGTATAAAAAAATGGTTTTTAAAATGTTATTTTACTAATTAATAAAACCAGAACAGTATCGGGTTCTTTTTTCATAAACAATATTTGGTAATTTAATAAATACAATTGAATGTCATTAGAATTTATTTTTTTCTGAAAAATATGTTTTTCAAAATGTAACCATGAAAAGTCCTTTACTTAATTGCAAAAAATTCCAACTAATGCGTGGAGTTTTTTTCGTAAATGAAAACAAAAAAAACAGATTCTATTTGCTTCACGATAAAAAAGACTTGAGTACGTAGAAAATACATCGTTTTTTTAGCGTTCGTATCATGAAAAAAAAGATGCATAGGACGGGACTGGACACAAATAAACATCGGACATGGCTAGCGCAGTTGGTAAGATCTCTGTTTTGCAGTCACAAGGTCCACAATTCGATGCATGCAGTCTGCCGAGATTCGTACGTGTCCTTCTTTTCCGCCTAAGCCAACTCAGCTTTCCATCCTCCCGGGGTAGGTAAATGAGTACCAGCATCTGCTGGGAGCTAACCTGCAATGGATTAGTGTCCCGTCCAGGGGGAGTCAAAGACTCTCATCCGCTTAACACTACAGAAACCGGATATAAGCTCTGGCTCCATGGGCCACTAGGCTCGAAAGGATTTCGCTAGCATGGCTGTGAGTAAAATATTGAAATCAGTTAGATTTCAACTTGTGACCTTCCCAAATGTATTATTGGTACAGTACAATGTTTTCCTAGTAATCTATCAATTATGCCATTAGTTAGATGGCTGTCAGACTAGCCTAGTATGGTAACTAAAAGATACCAGTCGATCTATCTTGAAAGATCCAAGATTCATGTTCAGTTTCTGGCTTTGGCTGAATCTATTTTCTGGGTCTTAAATAATAGATACTAAGTGCTACCTAATATCTACAAATAGTTATTAAATTTTTGTGTCAGACATATCTGTGTTCATGTATGTGCATGAATGTGTTTTATGTAAAAGGTCTCCATCCATCACAGACAGTTGATACTATGTATTGACGGCCTAATAAATATACACATTATTGTTACTGTATTGTAGGAAAGCTATGTCATCCTTCAGGAGCTGTTTATGAGGTTGGTAAAAGTGTACTGGTTAAGTAAATGTAGGTAATAAAATTATTAGTAAATTATTATCACACAAAATATGCCTAACTTAGCAACTTGTTCATAACAAAACAAGTATATTGTTAAGAAAGGAAATACTAGTAACAGTACTTCATAGTGTAATGATTAAACACTGCTTAGTTTTGATTGGTTAAGTTAGTCATGTGACTTAAGGTGGCATGGCCCTTGAGTTGTTCAGATTTTGTAGAAAGCAATTAACAAAGTTAAAAGGACTTGTCAGATCCTTGTTTCAAAAAAAATATATATTTAATTATAAAATATAAGATTAATGAAAACAACACATGATTCACTGTGCATATGACTGAGTTTTGTGCTTACACACTTATCTGACAGTATTTAATTAAATAATTATATAATACAGTAATTATTAGTAATTAATTATTGTCTGATGAGTATGTAAGCACAGTGAATCATGTGTTTTCATTAATCTTATATTCTGTGATTTAGCTCTACACTTACGTGTATTGAGCCTTATCTAATGGTATTTGCAACTTTCTTACATTATATTATTAATAATATAATTAATAATTTTTAAAATTACGAGCATTTGTTTCAAATTACATGAAAAATAACCCATTTTAGTTTTCACAGTTATTATTCCCAGAAGTAGGACATTGCAATACTTAGCTGTCAACGTCATCAGGTTATTGTAATTATAAGTTTAAAGAATTAACAAAAGCAATGATGGCAAAGTTTATTTCTAACCTAATAGTCATATAATAATAAAAAACTAAACAAACCAAATCACTAACTTTAGGCCATTTAAAAAAAATTCCTGTTTATCATCATAAAAATTTTTTCAAACCTCAGTGAGGGAGGGCACTATTTTTAGGGTTATTTTTTTTTTGCAAATTGCTATGTTAGTTCTGGAATAAATTAATCTCCTCCACCAACTACAAATTAAGTCAGGTCTTAGAAGTGACATTTCCGAGGTAGTTAAGCAAGTGTGACATCTCTGTAAAAGTTGTTATACAACATGGAAAATATTGCTTGACTTTTTTTGTCATATATATTTATTTTGCTAAAAAATTTTTAAAAAAGTCAATGCTCTGGCAAAAGTCAGTGCACTTGCTGATTATAAACTGGGATTTTTTTTAAAGTGGCATTATATGTAGTTGTACAAGTTTACAGTAATTTCCTTTTGTTTTATAGGGTGAATTTGTTAACAACACGTTCCATGGATTGGGAAAATATACATGGCCTAATGGTTCATATTATGAAGGAAACTTCACTAATAACAAGTAAGTTTATTTTATAACCCTTTTACTCCCAATCATTTATGATCACTCAACTTCTTACATAACAATCACAAAATAAGACATTTGGTAATAAGAAAATGTTAATTGATCAAACAAAGCAAATTACTGAAGATTAAAAGTGAAATTCTCTCAAACTTGTTCAATGAAAAATCTGGGCACAATTTGGGATTTTAGTAGTATAAGTTAATAATTCAACTAGGACTGAAAGGGTTACAAAACAGATTTATAAACTCTAAATACTATTACAAGAGTGCTGCCTAATTGGCTTTAACATTGATAATTCTGTACATTCAAATGATTAGTTCTAGGGGATCACAAGTTCTTAGTCGCACTAAAGTTAGTTATCATAATTTATAGTCCCAGTCTTATGTTGAAAATCTTAATTCCACTGATTGCAGCACTCTAAAGTCAATATCTAAAATATATGTACAATAATGTTTGTGAGCAGATAAATTATTGCAGACAATCCATATCTCTTATTAAAATGTAAACATTGTGATATGTACACACTTGTTAGTAATACAGAAAATTCAGGCATTAGTTTTAACAATACATCTTTTTATTTACTTAGAATTTCATCTCTAAATAATATCACAAAACTTCATTATTTAATTAACTGTTTCAGTCTAGAAATTCCTATATTTTTTAACGGCTATACGATACCATAATTATGCAGTCTCTTCTTTTTTTTATTAAGTATTACTTGCTGTCAGTGAGTAGTATAACTCGGACTCACTTTAACTATTACTGTTTATTAGGGTTGAAGGGCATGGAACGTTTACTGATACACAAGGTCAGACGTGGTATGGAGAATTTACACCAAAAGCAGCATCTCAGCTAAAATTTAAACTTAATCTCTGACACAGACATGTATATAAAGTGTTTTTAAAATACTGTAAATAAATTCTTTCAATACATTTTAACTGCTTTGTTGGTGACTCGTTGATTTAGCCCCCACACACATGTGTAATCTCCATCTAAACGAAACATACATAATTAAATATATGACAAACTTATTATAACGGCATGCAGTGACAACATTTTTTAGTTTTTCAATCATTTTTCCAAAAAACTTAAACTCAAGTTATTTCTAATAAAGTGGTGAGTCGTTCAGCTTGAAACAATGATGCAAGTTTTGATTTAAAATACAACTATGCACTAAAGAGTGAAAACAAAGTAGGGATATCAAACGATATGATATTGAGTTAAGACTGTTAAATCTTAGCGTGTTTCTTAAACATCTCACCTTAGGCAGTATACCTAAAGAACCTTTAAAGGGCATGCAGCATTAGATGAGACTCTAAAGACATTAAGTTGTGATTTGCATAGAGGCCAGCTTCATGAAAGACATCCTGCATGCCAGATGATTACTTTTTTACCAAGAGGGTAAAAACACATAAACTACAGACATATTTTGCTAGTCTTTTTTCTTAGTTGCAAAAGATGAATGTCACTGCTACGAAACAAGGGATCTTGCTCTTCCAGTGGAATTTCCTCACGAGTGAACCATTTGTCTGCAAGCTGATGAAGGAGAAGTTCTTATGTAAATTAACAACATTATATAAATTAGCATATTGCTAATAGTCCTCTATTAGTGTAGCCAATTAAAATGCAGGATTTGCATTAGTCCACTTTTTGGTTGATACTAATATGTATTAGAACCTCTTTTGATAAAAATGAGGCAAACCACAAAGTAAACCTAGCTATTTGATGAGAGGAGCTCATTGTGTTGTACATACTATACAAGCTGTTGGTCTATATTCATTATTATCATTAGTAGTAGTACAGTAGTCATATATATAATTAGTATTACTATTATTGGTATTTATTATTATTAGATTATGATCATTATATTAAATCATATTATTATCATTATATTATTATGTCAGGTTAGAGTAGTGGTCATCACTTGCGCTTACCACCTCTATGACCCAGGATCGACTCCCAGGGTCTGCATGTTGGCGGAGATTTGTTCATCTCTATCTGACTCCGAGGGTTTTTCTACGGGTACTCCAGTTTTCCTCCCTCCTTGATGCTGTGCTCCGAGGTCACAAATATTCCGTATAGTGGCATCCAGGGGCACCTTTATATGTTTTCGGTCCGACCTCGTTGAGCTGCACTGCCTCTGTACTTTGAGGCGGTGATGAGTGCATTTCTTATTGTTATTGTTATTCTTATTTATAATGTTATTATTATATTATTATATTTTCATTACATTATTATTATATTATTATTATTATTATTATTATTATATAACCTAAGCATCTTTGTCTTAAATATGAGACAAAAAAAGCCTTTCTAGGGGACTGCATGATCACCCAGATTCTCCTGAGTAGCAAGGAAAAGGAATCAAATCAAACTATTGGTACAGTATCTGAATGAGCATATGTTTACTGATAGCTGAAAAACTGAAACTTAGATTTCAAAGTTAACACAAGTTGCCAATGATAAACATTAGTGGATGAGTTGGAAGACCTACATGTACAGTTTGGTTGCTTGATAATATAGCAACGTTTTAATGTTATTCTGATAGTTTAAAGTCAGATAATCACCTGCAAATTGTACTGTAACTGATGCAGAAATGTTTGATCACTGGCATTGCCCGAACTAAAAGTCTAACTTTCATGGCATTAACTCCTCGTTGGTCTGACATGGTTGGCGCAGTTGGTAAGATCTCTGCTTTCCAACCACAAGGTCCCCAGTTTGATCCTGGTACTTTGCTGAGATTTGAATACTTGTGTGGTCTTCCTTTCCACCTAAGCCACCTCGGCTTTCCATCCTCCCGAGGTAGATAAATGAGTACCAGCATCTGCTGAGAGCTAACCTGCAATGGATTAATGTGCCATCCAGGGGGAGTCAAAGACTCTCATCCACTTAACACTACAGAAACCGGAGATAAGCGCCAGCTCCATGGGCCACTAGGCTTGAATGCAGTATTTTAATTGAATATGTTATCTTTAGTTTTTTGTCAATTTACCTCAAAAAATTGTTTTTCTAATAATAGTTTGTCACCAGTTGTCCTTTCTTCATAACTCAGTAAAATGATGGTGTTGCTGTCACATAAATCGCACAATGTTTGCACTAATGGTTCAATTGACTAAAAAAGAAAAACATATTAGGCTTAGAGTGTGCCATGAGTTCTTGAGATCAAACAGATTTAACTTTACATTTATAACAACTACAATTTCACCTATTAAATAATTAATACTACTATTACAAGAAGATGTCCTGGCAGGAACTGACAGAACGAGACCAGAAACAGATATAAAACATTGAACATCATCAGCTTTTCTGTAATCAAGACTATTAAAACTTTCCATATATGCATGAGTTAGTATAAGGTTCATGGTTAAGATAAATAACAGTTAGGATACTTGGTTATTTTAAATGAAAATTAATTAAAAACGAATCTAAAAATCTGCAGCATTATCATACTTTATCTTTGGGTAAACTACTGTAATAAATGGAATATTTACCCAGGATAACTACAATTTCACCTACAAAATAAATACTATAATTATAATTACAAGTAGCGCTATAAAATATTGCTAGTTACTACTAAAGCTATTGGGTTAAGGTTTGTTCTTCTCATTTAAATAGATTGAAAACTAATGTGAACATTTCAAACGAAAACAGTTCAGGTTTTTGAAAAACTGAATTATCGGATGAAAGAACTTCTGCTGACTTTAATGGTAAATTGTAGCAAATATTTAGCATTCTGCAAAATGAAATTACACCTGCTATAATCAGTCATTTTGTATACTGTAATTTTACTCATCTATGAGTTAAACTTAAAGAAGGGCCAGTGTAAATCAAGAAATTGATACCTTTTCATAATAAATACAATCAGAAACCAAAACATACTCTGGATGAGGGACAAACATTGACACATTCTGTCCCCTGAAAGATGACATAAAGCAAAATTAGTACTTAATGTGTAACCTTTGTATATTTTGAGGTGTACTTTGGATAACATTGGTTGTACAAAAAGTCATGTATAATTTCTTCTCAGATTATACTGATGGCTTCTGATAGTATGCCAAGAGAGAGACATAGCTTCTGTATTGAGTTGGCCAACTTGTTTTTGCAGATATCGTGGTTTTTTGTTTGACAAGAAAACATAATATTTTAGTTAAATAATTGACATCATGGAGAATCCTGAAAAGAGCTGATCTAGGATAAATATGGACCTTCAAAATTGATGTAAATGCTGAGATAAGTTACTTTTGTACTTATGGTTTATACTTTTTAGGTCAGGGTAAATCACAATACTTTTATAGATGTCAAAAGTTTTATACTGTTTTATAAATTTTCTAAAACAAAATTAACTAATTTTTAACACTTCACTGCAAGACGAAAATATCTAACATAATTATCACGGACCAATTCTGAGCTAGTGGTAGTAGAGTCCTGAGCATATTTGACTCTCGACCAATCAAGAAAATATGACATACCTTGACCTCACCCCTGCAATACAACAACAACAACAGTTTTATTTACTAAATTACTCTAATTACAATGGAAGTCACCCCTCGCAGTTAGTCTAGGACTATTCGAGGCGAGGGCAATGAAGAAGGAGAAAACTAGTATAAACATTTCAAAAAACTCACAGTTTTACAAGGTAAAAAAATAATAATAAAATGAAGAGTACCTAATATTATTATCATATACATGACAAAATTACTGGTAATGATTCTTATTGGTCAAGAGCAGTGCAATTACTCTGTACCTTGTAATTCTGTGCAAAAATTTGTAATTCAATGATGAAATTTGTAATTTTGTGCAAAAAATGTACAATCTCAAACATTGAAATCTGATTGGATGGTAATACAAGGCTCAAAAGCCAATCAAAATGCACAAGTTTCTATGACAACAATGGAGGGATTTTCAAAGAAAATCTTGAAAATAAACAAAATGCCATTTTCAGTAGATATGATGATTCACATGAAACAATAATTAAAACTTCAAAAAATGCAAAGAATGAAAATACCTGCAAGAATAACGCTGTATGGAAGACCATGTAAATGCTTTGATTAAAAGAGTGAATATTGATGCACAGTATAATTTTGGTTTGGCTTTAAACTCTCAGCTAGAGTCTTGATTACTATAAACTATTTGTGGTAATGCTTTTCAAGGATATCAAATCTATAAACACTTAACCACAAAAGGTTGTTTCAAGAGAAGTCTGGTTGGTTTAGTGTGATGCAATGTACTGTGATTGACAATCTAACCATCCCATACAATGTAAGATGAGCATTGAGCCAATTCCATTATAATGTAACTGATGCAAAAGACAAAGATGAGAAGTTAACTAAGTTCTGTATTGGGGCCTACTTATGAATACAGAAATTTTACTATTAGCTTATAATTATTGATCAGTTTAGACCTTTAGATACCCAGCCAGGGCTAACCCTCAAAGTTTCGACCCTTTTAGTCACCATGGCAACTTGAATTTTGGAGCTGGCGACTGACCTGAATTGGAAGTCACCAGTCCAGCGACGACAATTTACGCGATGAAATTCCAGAAAAATATGCTCAGATATAATCCACTTCGGCAATTGTGAAAAGGAATTAGATGTGTTTTTTTTAACTCTTCTAAAATGTCATAGTTTTTATCAATACAAAACAATTTTGAGCTAAATTGATCCAAACAAAACTTATCACTGTGATTAGCTCCTAAATTAATAGGATGCTTATTAACTAGAATCACATTTTTGGCAAGTTTCATTGTTGTGAAGATATTAACAGCAACAGCTTGGACTGTCTTACAATCAATTTTTAAAGAAATAGTAGTTTTAGACCTCAACTGAGGTTTAATCTAAATCTTTAATGTTAAATTGTTCCTATATCAAAAGACGAGCTGTTGTGTTAACTTTGTCTATCGGCTTTCAGTTTAAATTTCATTGTCATGTTTTAACAGTGAGAGGCCAACTCATGATCATGACACTATTAAATGTTGTATATAAAACAAAATCAGATAAAATAAAAGTTAAAGATTGAACATTTTAGTCTGAAAAAAATCATGTAACAAGCAAGAGCAAGTCGGTACGCTAGGTTGTTTAGTTAGTTTTGAAACTTCATTACAGAGTAGCCGGAAGGAAAAGAGTTTGGACTAGTACTTTAAATAGCATTCTAAGAAGACAAAACAGTGTAACAAAGTCTCGATTATGAAGCAATAGGAACCTTAAGCAACAAGCATGGCAATGTCGACAACAACCTCAAAAATTAATAGAAAGCACATTAACTACACATTGGAATGCAGGGAGCCCAGCATGTGCACAAACATGCAACATAAAAATACCTTTTTTAGTGTTGTCAAGACAACATGGATGCAACAGAAAAAACATTCTGAGTATTTCTTTAGCTTCATGGATGGAAAAACATTTACTCGTTTTTCTATTTAAAAAGCATAAAGGAAAGAAATAAACCCCAAATGAACCGAACAAAAAATAAAAAGTAAACAAGAAGGGTGATTTTTCAGAGATGATGTCATTCACTTTCCTGTCCTCATGGCTTGTTTACTAAAAATGTTTTTCAAATGTTGTTGCAACTATGAAACACTGCTAAAAACACAAAAGTTATTCTTTGTCGAGTTGCATTTACCTGAGCAAATTAGCCAACCCTTATATGGAGTCGCTTACTCATTTTAAGAACTTAAAAACCTATTAAAAAGGGAAAGTCATTGAAAAATGTGTGAATATAACTGTTTTCAACTCATTCTCAATGCTGTGGTTTTATGCATAATTTAGCAGATGAACTGATTGTTCTTTTGATATGATCATCAACAACAAGGCATTATGTCAATCACTTATTAATGAACTACTGCAATTTATTTTGTAGCTCAGGGATAGCACCTTAATCAGCTATTATTACTTTATATATATTTATTAGTCAATGAATACTAATAAACTAATTTGCATATTTTGGTGATTAAAAACTTTCACTGGCAACCAAAAAAAACATTCAGTGGCCACTAAGGAAAAAAGTTAACTTTGAGGGTTGTGGTCTTTCATACCACAACATCAAACATAAAGTAAAGACCCGCCAAAAAAAAAGTTGCCCAACACCACACAAATTAAAACTCTGTCACCCTTCTCTAAAATAAAGGTTTGTCTGAAGAATATGCTGATCCTTCAAATCAAATGGAGTCAAAACCTTTTTAAGTCAATCAATTTACTAAGACAACAACTATGCAAGCCCAAAGACCTTATCAAGAAATGTGATACTGTATGGTGGGATCTATCTAGTATATATCCCTTGTACTTGACAGGTGTCAACTGTGACTCAACCTACGATTCATGAACATTTATAGCAAAATTCAGACGAGAAATCAGAAGTACTAGTGCCAACACAACTACACAAATACTGACATAACCAAACAATTCCCTTTCAGAACACAACCAGGCAATGCCCTTTAATAAAAAACGAGGAAGAATATGACAGAGAGCAGGATTAGAGAAAACAAGGAATTAAAAAAGACATTCACATCAGAGTGATCAAACCAGTCTGATATTCCTGGGGCAACCTTTTGTGGCCACGTGTTTCCCGATTTGATATCCGTTAAAAGCGTGACTACAATATTTATTCGATCAAACCCGAGTTCAGTTTAAAGCTCAGTTAGAAGAGCAAAAACCAATATTCTACTGTGCATCGAAAGGTTAACTAGAGATTATAAAAGTTAAATATATTTACTCACATTTCTTCAAAGTTATCCTAACACATCCTTTATTTTTCGTCTTGTTAAGCAAAAACGTCAGCTGACTAAGAAACTACAAACAAAAACAATCAGTTTTATATAGTTTACCTTTTCATTCTAACATTATTGCTTGAATATACCAATAAAAAGAGGGAGTACTTACTCCATCATTGTCCAAAAGAACCATAATACAAGTTTTCTTCGTGACTTTCTTGGACCTTTGTGTGAGCAACGGAACCACTCCTTTCAGTTGTACATGGCTACTAAGCTCGATTAGATACTTCATGTATGAACACGCACCTGAGATCGGCTTCAGCTAAACACATCAGGCCCACATAATACGATTTTTTCGCTGACAAGTACTGTAGTCTTTCTTGGGATCTTTTTTATTTCAATAAGGCTGGCTATTATTTCTAAACTCAAAAAATTCAACGAACCTGGAATGCTCTAAAAAAACCGATGTCATTTCATTTATATTTCTATTGTCGCAAATCTATAAAATTAAAAACAAACGATAAAATTCAAATTGTGTTAAAACAGTAATAAAAAGTGTTTTGTTTAACATTCCAGCTAAACGTCAATAAAATGTAAACAATTTGAATGTTCAGTGAAGTGTTTTTATAACCTTGTTCCCTAAAACAACCCTAACGCCTGTGCGCGCGCGATGGCCATGCGTGGCCCGACCAGGGGGGTTAGTGAGATACCTGAATACCCAGCTTTTTACCCTAATGATACTAAAATACCCAAAATTAAAACATTCAACTGAGATACCAAATACCTATTGTTCCCATGCAAAGTAAAAAAGATACCTGAAATCGTTGGATAACTAAGTTCTGTCTGGTGACATTTTATATCATTGAAAGATATGGCTAAGTCGCACCGAGCTTTTAGAAACATTCTTGTTGACCGTGATAGTCGCCCTCATGTCTAATGGTGAATAAAAATTATCAGAAAGATAAGTCATATTCTACTTTAAAGTACGATGCATTCCATCATTATAGTTTTTAAGCAGAGAATATTTCCCAATTTTACCTCAGTAAAAATGATAGATACTGTCTGTGGGCCTGCTTGTACTTTTAGGTCGACCCTTCCGATGTGTTTCCTCTTCCTCGCCTTCTGCTTCACTTTCCCTATGGTCTAAAAGTTCAATCTCTTCAGCAGAGGTGCTATCTGTTGAGCCGTTCGCTAAAGCCAGCAAAACATAATACTCCTCTTCATCCACTTCTAAGCTTTCCTCATCTATGGGTCTCATGCTATTAACAGCACCTGCTATGTATCCTCTTGTCACAGATTCTACATTTTCTGTGGATGTAAGAAGTCTTACCTTAATAAAGAAACCCGGACTGCATTGTTCATCCTATCAAAGTCGTCAGTACATCCTCCAATAGCATTGCAATGAACAGCGACTGATCCGTCGATAACGTAGAAGGCAAGATCATCTTATATTACACAACGTATGTAGGCTTTGGAAATACAATTCTTGCTAGTGCACTTGTTGCGTGATCAACAGATAATATGCTGCGATCCACCTTCGACGTCTTTCTTGTTTATTTATTCCAGGAGCGTACTGTTTTTTGTCGTTATTTGATGGAAAACAATGAAAAGTAAACCTTGCAACTTCGAGGTATTTGATTGGGTTCTTCTTCTTTGCCTCGCTGTTGGTACAGTTGTAGGCACAGCAGTTATGCTTCGGCATTTTCACGCAAAATCGAAGAAATCGCTAGATAAACACTGCACGTCCCTTTAACTTTTCCCCGCATTAGCCTCGCATTCATGCTCAAGGGCCACTCGTCCCAGGGCCGTCGGGGAATACGAATATTGTCTATTGCTTGCATTGACTTTGAGCCAGTTATTGATTCGACCGTTTCGTCACCCAGTAATTTAATAAACTTTATCAGCAGATTTTAAAATTTTATTAGTTAATATAAGTCTGCAAAGCTGGGAATCCTTCCTTCAATTGGAATTTTTTCAGTTTCAAGAAAACACTTTCCAGCGGTAAATGGTCGCTCGTTCATTCATAGAGATTGAGATTTTCTCTTGCTTTCATTGCAGGTCAGGATCATTCCTCACTGCAAAGTCAAATTTAACTTAAATCATCCTTGAACAACTGTTTGGATTGTGTTCGAGTAAACTTCGTTCTAAAAGAAAAACATTTTTAAAAGATCTCAAAAACCGGCATTTTGAAATTGACAAGCTGTCAAAAGAACTTCTTGTAAAGTGAGCTGCTCATGCGTGCATGCATTTCGTCAATTGAAATAGAATAAGTGTTAAAACTCGTGGGGTTTTTTTATGTTAGAAAGTAGTTGCCGTGTGTGTAAAATCAGTATAATGAATTTAGTGAGTCTGCCGAGTGGTATAAGCAGTCAGGACAGCCATACCCTACCACACACTAAAGAATGTATAATATCTCAAATTAATTTCACGAACAATTCGCGCTAGAGATATATTGAGAAGGAAGTTAAAATATAATTCACGATTATTACTGCTCAAAATGAGCAGTGTTCTCGCTAAACAGAAATCCCTTGTAGATGTCCCATTCCTCCTCCGAACCAACAGCAAAAAATAATACGACCGTTTGGGAACTCTGGAGAATCTGGTTGCTTGTCTTTCAGACAGAGTGTAATTGCCGTCTTCGGTATGCCGCGCTCTGATGCTCTCTTTTTTATGCCTCCGTAGTCCGCAACACAGAATCGATTCTTGACGTTTACATACACCTCTGAATTTTTATATATGTGGACCACTTGTCGATGGGCTTTACCTCTTGAGATTTATAAATAAAAAATGAGACCGGCAGAAACCGAGGATTTGAACTGCTCTCAGCCATTGTGAAACGAGAGCAATACGAGCCACATGGCGGGAAAGCTACGTAACATGAGAGCTTGCTAGTATATATACATATAGATTTTCAAAAAAAGAAACAAAATATCCAAAATATACTCCCGCAAAAAATACCGAATACCCGAATTTCATAGCAGATACCATATACCTGAAACTGAAACAATAAAATATACCCAGGATACCCGAATACCCAAAACCCCTGGACGGGCCTGACAACACTTACAGACATAATTTTTACACCAATAAACGCAGAATTGTTTATTCTCGAGGCACTGAGGCATTTTAAAACCGTAATTTGAAAATAAAAAAATATATTTTACAT
>JAOTRI020074129.1:3405-16681 GCA_028564885.2 Zoanthus sanctaehelenae
TGAGGTAAACTGTTCCACCAAGTAACTGAGGTAAACTGTTCCACCAAGTAACTGAGGTAAACTGTTCCACCAAGTAACTGAGGTAAACTGTTCCACCAAGTAATTGAGGTAAACTGTTCCACCAAGTAACTGAGGTAAACTGTTCCACCAAGTAATAGTTCTGGGGTGATGAAACGAGGTTATAGTACAGAGGAGGATGAAGCTGTTATTGTGGAAGTGCCCGGATGTACGTGTCATAGGTCGGAGGTATTTGGAGGCGTTAATTGAAACATGTCCACTGTAGTTTAAAAAAACCTAACTAGAGGTAATGGCAGAGAAAATTAAATATTATCTTCAATTAGTTTAAAATAACTTTCGCTTTTTTAAAAATACATGGTATTGCTGTTCATTGTACATATTTACTTTGATGTGAAAAGGAAGCCTTCAAAAGCACAAACTTTCGGATTATAAGCGGATTTTGGTAAGTTGCCCACCCTGTCCTCCCTAGGAGTAGGATTAGCCCGAGTGGGGATGAAGGGATCAAGTTTACCAGAAACTGAGACTAATCCACCTTATGTACGATTATAAACTAACTTTTTCGTATACATTTTTGTTCTTAAGGGCGAAAATCCTATTTTCAAGCAAGCTACGACAACATTTCAAAACCCTACATATGGTGGGAAGTAGTCCATTTGAATGGAAGGGAACCACGAAACGCAGATCATGACTACAGCTGTCAGTGGTGCAAGACTGGACGAGCTGCTCCTTATGGAAAAACAAAAACAATATTTTTAGCAAAAAAAAGCAGGCGTGCCAATCTCCCTAGGTTTTTAGTTTTTTAAATAAGAGATTACAACTCGTAAGAATTTCAAATGCAAGGTTTCTGTTCCGAAATGTTAATTTTTATTTAACAATTTTATACAATTTTATGAGAATAAATCCAGGTAAAATGGAAACCGCTCACCCAGACCTTCTGTGACCTTTAGCGTTTCTCTAACCTTGATAACCGCCAAAGAAGGTGGAGTTAATGGTCAGTCAAAAATTATGTGATTTCCGAAGCCCGCTTTTTCGTAGAATTGAACATTTGTATTTCTCTCTTATCCGACTCTCATCTCGGTCCTTCTATGATCGAAAACACGTGTTAGTGCTTCTAGTTAAAGCTAACCTGAGACAAACTTACCTCTTGTACCGGGGTTGTCCAAGACCTTTAAACACTTTATACCGCAAACCAGAGATCCACCGTCGGCTTCACAGTCAACAGGTTGAGTGGTTTCCATTTAACCGAGATTGATTCGCACAAGAAGGACGAATGCCAATCGCAAACTGTAAATGAGTTATGTGTTACAAACGTTATCCATATTTTCTCCTCCCTTGTTCTGACCACGGTAGAGTAAAATGAACTACATTGTGAGCCAAGACATCAAGTGTAAAAACGGATTTTCTAAGATAAAATAGCTGCCCGCAGTGAATATCCAGTTAAGAATGAAGTCTATCTCTTAGAATCTTTGAAAGTATATGTTTATGTTATCTAACCGAAGCTTTGCGATAATTTATCTATATAGCGTCCAAAGACTTGAACAAAGATGCTCCTTAATAATATTTTTAATAATTGAATGTTGTCACCTAAGTTATTTTTTTATTATGTTAAAATTAGATTCTCAAGACGTCTTGAAAAAAAATTGTTTTGTAACATATTTTCTTACTTTTATAACTCCATATTTCTTTCATAAATACAATGTAACAAACTTTATTGCCATTTTTATTTAATTTTCTGTGTAGCAAGCATTTTTCTGTGGTTATAATGTGAAATGTGGATGTTCTAAGTATCCGGTAGAAAGTGAATAATAAATTTGTGTTTATGATACAATTTTCTTATTTTGAAGAAATTGACCGAGTGATGGCGGCAAAGCAACTTGTGTCTTTTTCGTTTTGCAAGAAATTTCCATTTACAATGTTAGGTTTCAGTAAAAATAATTAAGGTCGACTATTTAGAAAACTTGATGACTTTCTTTGCTGTATAATGGGTTGTTCTCAATGCTGTATTGACATATGGCGTTGACATTGCACAATTAAAAGTAATAGAAGGCTATGAAATGTGAATCGGCCAAAAGACTAATGGCATGGCTGGCATCACACTAGTGCGTGGTTGTGTATGTACACAACATAAAGAAAAGAAACATTGTAATCGTTTTAATAATACTTTGTGATTACTGACTTGGCTTCCCGGAACCAGTTAACTCTGACACTCATCATTAGTAGATTTTTACGGCAACAAACATGAATAGCGTTGTAAAACGTTTTCAGTCATGAAACGTTTTCAGCTGTTTCTGCACAGCATCCTCACTGATATTTCTTTTTATTATACAAAAATTATTGTCAATACACTTTTGTTAAAATGCAACAGTTCAGCATGCTGAAAAAGAGTATTGGGTGTTTAGATTTTTGTGCTCATTTTGAAAAGTTGCGTGTTTTTTTTTTATTTTCATTTTTCAAGTACCTTCAAGGGCGGACATGGTTAGCGCAGTTGGATACATCTCTGCTTTCCAACCACAAGGTCCCCAGTTCGACACCGGCACTTTGTCGAGATTTGAAAATTTGTGTGGCCTTCTTTTTCGCCTAGCCCAACTCAACTTTCCATCCAACCATGGTAGGTAAATGAGTACCAGCGTCTGCTGGGAGCCAACCTGCGATGGATTAGTGTCCCGTCCAGGGGGAGTCAAAAACTCATCCGCCTAACACTACAGAAACTGGAGAAATGCGCCGGCTCCGTGGGCCACTAGGCTCGAAAGTATTTAGCTTAAGTACCTTCAAATGACGCAGCTTGGCATAAATTTTATTTTTCCCTTGTAAAAATAAAACATGAATGTACCTTGTCGAAAAGTAGATATTGCTTCCACTTAAAATTTAGTATAAAGGTAACATTAAATGCAAACAAATGTCAAAATCTGTGTTCTGAACTTTCAGTTATTTCTCTTTCATTCGTTTAACGTGTAGAACTCGTTAAACTATCATTCAGTCCACCTCTTCGAGATATTTTCTCTCATAGATGATTTTATTGTAACACAATTTTCTCTGAAGCAAATCCTCAAACCTCCGCGGCAGCAACAGCAACAAGAAGCCTATCACAATCATTGCCGATGCAACAATCTTTTGATATCCAAAGTCTTGATGTCTAAATATTGCATCAGCTGCGGCATTAACTGGAATCCCAAGCACAGTGCCGAGTGAGATAAACAGAGGGTACGTAAACGCGACGCCAAAGTTAATAAGGAAATTGAAAACTAGGCTGAGGCTCGCACTTCCGGTGAGGTAGGCCCACGGTATTGTATCCCAAGTCATGTATTCGTACTTGGCGTAATAAAGAATAGGAACGAGCGGCCATAAAACAAATAAATTTAGAAAACCCAAAAGGGTAAGGAACAGAGACACTTGAGATCCTGATGCATCGCCAATAAGTTTCTTGAACAGGACCTAGAAGGAAAAATTAGGGCAGTTTTACCCAGTGATTCGTTATCTTCTATGTTAATGTTGAGCTGCTTGCTTTCTTCCTTGATTTGTTCTACATTTGATTTGTTGCTTTTAATTTTGTAACTTGGCACTATACTACAATTATTTGTTTAATATTCTTATTTGTGTCTTTTATTTACTGTTGGCATGCTAACACAACCTGAACCAGTCGATTTTATTAGACCATATTTCAGCTTGAGAGCGATGCTAGGGGAATGAAACTAGAAATCTCAACAAGCATTGGCGAATGAATGAATTCTTCCCTTTTGTTTTAGTTTCCCAAACTTCGGTGCTAAGCTGAATTTTAAGATATCAAAAATCGTCCACTCTATATGTTCTTACACCTCAAAATGGTTCTGTTAGCCACCATTTTTTGTGTAATTGGTATTCGAAGTGCGATATTGAAAGACAAACCTGAACCACTTACAGAATAGAGGAATTATGAAATGTATCTTCTAACAGATCAAATGGTGATCAGCTTCTGTTCGAGCTGGACTGTGCGTACTTACATGGACTGCGCATGCGCCAAAAGGATGTAAAAAGTGGTCAGGCCAAGGCCTTAGCGAAAGAAATGAGAGAAAAATAACTTATATAGCTCTTGGCGGGAATCAAACCCTACATTTTCGGTTTACTGGTCTGATGTGTTAACCACTACACCATAAGAACCAACCACGCTGGTAACGCAGCTGGAAAATGTTACGTAGATCGTAACTGTAGGTTTTCCCAGGGAGATATTTACCTCTGTTGGCAAGCTGAACACCGTAAATTATTGGTACGCATATATTGTATTATGTGTAGATAAATTTAATAGAAATGCGTTCGGTGTGTAGACATATAGAAAGAAATGAGAGAAAAATAAATATATAGCCCTTTGGCGGGAATCGAACCCCACATCTTCGTTTACTAGTCCGACGTGTTAACCACTACACCACGAGGACCAACCAGGCTGGTAACGGACAATGTTACGTAGATCGTAACTTTAGGTTTTCCCAGGGCGATATTTTTCTCTGTTGGTAAGTTGAACACCGTAAATTATTGGTACGCAAATATTGCCCTGGGAAAACCTACAGTTACGATCTACGTAACATTGTCGGGCTGCATTATCAACGTGGTTGGTCCTTGTGTAGTGGTTAACACGTCGGACTAGTAAACCGAAGATGTGGGGTTCGATTCCCGCCAAGGGCTATATATGTTATTCTTCTCTTATTTCTTTCTTAAAACATTCATACTGGATTAATAGAGACTAACATGTTTCGGCATGTCTTGTGTCTTAAACATAAAGAATAAATTAAGGGCTGTAAAACTGGGAAAAAATAAAATCCCCACTTCAACTAAAGTTTTGTATGTCAACATTAAACTATCAATTAAGTCCTTTATTGTATTATGTACTTTGACTTTGTTCATTAAAAGCCGAATGCTTTACAAGCCTGGGGGCTCCTAGAGCCGATGCTTGTCTCCAGGTAGCACGTGAAAGTTTTAACTCTCCCCAAACATGACACTAATCCACTTCTGGTTAGCTCCCAGCAAATATTGGATGAACTCATCAACCTAGCCCAAAAAGTTGAGTTGGCTTAAGCAGAACGGAAGACTGAGAAGACCATTCACATATTTGAATCTCAGAAACTTGTTTCTCATGCACTTGTCACTGGAAACCCCACATCCCCCCACCCTGGGGAGACGTGGGGTATACGTGGAGATTTGCAAGTGCTTAGATGCCTTACTAGCCCCAAGAGGGTAGGGGCATTGTTCACTTTAGATATTAGAAAAGTAGGACTTTGCATATTTTGCTATTAAATGTTAACGAATCTTTGAAAAATCCAAACATTTAGTTGGGGCTTAGACTTAAAATTCTCCCCTTTAAGGTGGGGCTTTTTCTTCTTTTTTTCCCTTCAGCTGTCTAATGCCCCACATCTCCCCGGGGTTTCAAGTGACAAGTTTATAATTTAAATTGTTGAAGACAATTTGTTTCAAGTTGCAGTAGCAAATCTAATGAGCATAGTATTCCCTGTGGCATTCCCCAAGGCTCAGTCTTAGAACCTTTATTATTTCTTTTATATACTCCTAGGGTTACTTCCGTTTTTGACTTTCATCTTTTTGCCAACAACACAAACTTCTTTTATGCTAATGAGACCTCTTATAAATGGAATCAATTATTAACTTCAAGCTACTAAAATCAATATTTGGCTTGCCTGTATCAAACTTTTTCTCAATATTGACAAAATGAATTTTGTTATCTTTCATCCACCACAAAAGAGAATCAGACACAAAGTTAATTTATCAGAAAACCATCTCTCAAGCAACAAATGTGTCATACCTAAGAATACACATAGACTCAAATCTCAACTGGAAGAGCCAAGTTGCACATGTAGCCAAAAAAAATCAAGAGAGGCACAGGAATTCTCTCCAAAATACGTCATTTTGTTACTACCCAAGAGATAACCCAGATCTATTATTCTTTGATATATCATCTGACATATGGCTTATCTGTTTGGGGGAACACCTATACAGAGATCCCAACCTCTGGAAATTAAAAATCTGGAGACCAGTCTGAGCTATCTTCACTCCAATGTCATGTAAACATCTATTATAAATAATATGTACAATGACCGAAATGAAATGGTTCCGGTTTGACCTTTCTGTTAGCACCAAGTTCCCTTATATATATATATTTTTTCTGTTTTTGGATCATGACTCAGTTCTTAAAAAACTAATTATCTTGCATCTTTTGTTTCAAAAGTAATTTTTCTAATGGCTACTGGACTCGTTTAGCGAAAGCTACTTCAGATGACCAGCACTGCATTAGTTTACAAATATTTCTTTTTACACGTGTATGTCTTGTCTTGTACATGTAATCGATTCAAATAAAGTTGTTGTTATTGGGATTGAAATGGATAATTTTTGACTACTCAATAAAGTATGTATTAAGAATATATATGACTCACTCTTCTTCCAGTTCTGCTATTGATGGCTCTGCTTAGACTTCTCCAGTTTTGCTTTGAGCCAAAGAGTCCATGATGAATGAACAGGGATGGCAGATGTTCTTTTCCTTTTTCTGCATCAAGTGTTGTATATTCTATATTTAAAGCACTGAGTGACAATACTTATTATAAGAAAAAGTTATATTTCTTAATACACTTTCAAATATATGCTACTCCTTAAATCCTTATCAATTATCTCTTGTTTCTACAGTTATATGACACTAAGCTCAGATAGATGTTTAATCTTTTATGACATTTTCTACCCAAGAGAAAGCTGACTTGGCTTTTCATCTTTAGGATCGAAAATAAAAATTTAGAAAACTATCCCAACTTGTTTAAAGTTGACCAAAAACAAAAGTGCTTTGAATTCTATGATAAATAGTCGGAAACAAAAAAAAGAAAAGGGTTTAGTTGCACTTTAATCAGAGGAAGGTAGATGTGTGTTGTCTGCAAGAAAATGAGGTGGACAGGACAAGGAGCGCAGTTTGCAAAAGCAATTGGATTGAGATGGCATGGGCATGTCAGTTGAGGAGAGATGATGGGAATGTTTTGAGAAAAGTGTTGGAGTTTGAAGTGAAGGGGAAGCGAGGATGACCATGAAAGACATGGAAAATGCAAGTGGAGAACGAGAGCAAAAGTGTTGGCTTGAAGGAGGATGCAATGAATCAAGCAAGATGGAGAGTGGGAGTTGGAGAGATTGCTGCCAGTGTGGGATAAATCTGGCCACCCCCATTTACGGGGATACCAACGGTAAACCTGAATCAAAATTGGATTGGTAAATAAATGACAAAATAATAAAAATATGGTAAATAAAAGAATACTTGTCTCCAATATTTGCTAATTCATGGGGTTAAAGGGATCAGTGTTTAAACTTCTGGAAGGGGTGAAATTTCAAAAATATGTCTTAATATTTTAAAAAATGCCGGCTTCCTCTAATCCATATAAGGCATTGCTATGGAAACATCCAATGTTGTGTAATCCCCAGGGATCATGTTTTCAGTTTATGAGGTGATGGTGTCATTGAAATGTCTTGTCGCTGCTGTAGCCACTGTTAAAAGTGGATATTTCATCATTTTCGAGCCTACTGGATAGCATTATGAAACTTGAAGGTAGCATTTGAGCTTACTTGCTGAAAGAAACAAGCGAGATGTCCCACTTTTTAGCGATTTTTACGGCATATCTGCACTCAGTGGGTTTCCATACGCGCCAAAAGAAGTTGGCTCTGTAGCTCGAAGAAAGGCAAATTCACTGAGCTGCCAATGCATTATTTGGAAGTTTTGATGACTGAAGAACACTACAGCCATAAAATTTTGGCAGAACTCTGTAGAGGCTCTACACAAAAAAATGATTACTGCAGGAAATGCTGTCTGTCCTTGTCAAAATTTTTGAGGTATCCCAGAATGCATGTGGGTCATGCAAACGGCGGGAAACGCGTTGGGGCAAAATTGGCACAAAAAGACGGCTATAGCTCAATCCGTAAACAGAAATAATGCTAGTAAATAACTGCACTGTAGGTCTGAATTTTGTTGTAAAAGCTGTTTTGTTTGCTGGAAATGAAGATTTCATCAAAAAATCCAAGGCCAAACATCGTTGATTTTCCCGTTCCAAGAGCAACGCAAAATGGTTTTTTTTTTCAATTTTTGCACTTCAACTAAGAACTTTCTGCAGAAAGGACCATTTATTATTGCATCACTGCCTTTCCAAACTTAAAGAAACTACTAATTAAAAGTTTGATTTAAAACCAAGGTCGAAACATGGTTTCTTTGTTTATGAAAGATTTAACTCTTTAACTTGGTACCATATGTTAAGACCGGTTTAGGAGTTAAAGGGTTTATAAAAAACAAAAAAATAAAGCTCACCCTACCATCAACCTCTGGTATCCACAGAAGGGCCAACAATTCAAATGTCTTCACTGCTTTGATATTAACTTATATATTTTCCAATCACTCATTACTAAAGCTACACTCTTTCTCATTAATATAACCTTGCTGTTTAAGGATTAACAATCATCATTATTTCAACTTACTAGGTTTCTTTATTCAACATAAATACCATCTCATATTGATTTCATAGAAAATTAATAAATAGATATTAATATGCATATTAATAGCAAGAAAGATCATAAAAGAACTTTAAAAGTTTATTAACTATGGGCTTCCTGTAATAAAAAAAGTGATCTATTGATTGCTCTGGGATATAGTAGCAAAGTTGTTATTAAGAAAAAGAACTCAAGACAAATAATATAATTTATTATTCTGCCAACTAATAGAGTAGTGAAGTGTGACATCACAAAAACTAAAATTTGTGAAGTTGTGGGATTTGTCAAAGTCATCCAAGAGATCAAGACTAAAAATGTATCCTTCCAAAAAATCAGAATGTTGGTGCAAACTGTCGGCAGGATATTACCACAGATATGCTCCAATAACTCCATACAAATCTTTCTAAAAATGGCTTGGTTCATAAAGTTATGAACCAAGCAAATTTTATAAGGACTTGTATGGAGTCATTGGAGCATATCTGTGTAATATCTCATCACTGATAGGTGGTAAAATTCTAAATTTTAGCATGGAGGCATTTTTCATCTTGATCTTTCTGAATATCACAACCAAACAAGTGATTTCACAAAAAAACGTTTTGTGATGTCATCACTTCGGTACTCTATAGAGAATGCACGTTGATTTTGATTAATTTGCAGTATTGATATTGCAGCAATACCATTGTATAATCCTCAGATACACTTTCAGTTCAGTTAAAGTCAACCTTACCTAGGGGGAGGGGTCACTGTCACCACCCTAGAGGGTATGGTTTTCAAGCTCAAGAGTCTGGGATAGGGTTTCTACTTTGGCATAAGTCTGGGATCAAATTTTCTGAGACAGAGTATAGTTTCTGGTGTTAAGAGAGTTAATTGATTATAACATCTATGACATTAACAAACTAACCAATACAAACGTGACGCTAGTCCAATAAACATCACTAGTTGACAGGTCAGGGCCAACACACCAAATGTTCTAAGAGTTAAATGGCTTTTATTCCATGAAATATACTGCAACAAACAACTGGTGACAAGGTCTTAGTAACCAACAAACAACATGCTAGTACCAATGATGACTTTTACTTCATGTAGAGGACAGGGATTTTTGAACCAATCAAAAGAAAAATAAATCTTACCCCCACCTTATTTTGGCCAATCACAAACCTTGTTTAATTCTGTGTCCTCTACACGAAGGTACACCCACCAATGATTGGTACAGGTGCTTGCTAATGGAAATGGTACAGTTAGGCATCTTTTAACACATGTTTACTAAGGGGTAGGGTGTGATTACTGACTTAAGGGTCTGGGGAAGCGCATCAATTTTAAACACATTCATAGCCTTGGGATAGGATCAGGGTTTATAGCTTATGGTGGGACACCCTAATTCAAACTAATAGAGAACCCCCATCCTTTCCTGCACAAACTCATTCCCAGGGATTTTCCCTATGTTGTGACTGATTACAACATAGGAAAAAGCCCTGGAAACAAGATTGAGTGGAAGAATAATTTATGAGTAAATACTTAGTCAAAAGCAACGTACATTCATCCTTGCAAAAAGAAAAAGTTCTTCTAGTATACTATACAGGTATTTTCATATGTTGAAGCCATTTGTGGTTATAATGAAGGTTTTCAGAACCTAGCCAGTAGTTCCGATTGAGGAAATATAATTATTTTTAAAAATTTAACTGTAGACTGATTTTGTCACGAAATTGTAATGTTTGATTAAAAATTAGAAAGTTGTACTTTTTAGTATTAGACAGTTGTCAGGGAATTTAGCTGAAATAGATTTGAATATAAAGAAAACATAAAAATAATTGTAACCATAACTGTTGCTTTATTATGCATCATAATGGAATAACGTCAGTAAAATTATGATTTGAGGGGGGTAAAACTTCAGTATTACTTTGTGTAGAGGACACCGAATTAAACAAGATTTGTGATTGGCTGAATTAAGGTTGGTGTAGCTTTATCTTTCTTTTGATTGGTTCAAAAATCTATGTCCTCAACACAAAGTAAAAGCCTAAAGTTTTCATATATTGTAATATATATTTTGGGAGGGGAGGGGGGATAGATTTTATATTTCAGTTGCATTCAATTTATTCACCGACTCATTCCCTAGCTACAATTATCAAACAGCCCTTAAAAATAGTAATTTCCAATCGAGTCCAAATTAGTAGAAAGCAATGTTAATTCTACATTAAATACGCCCACATAAAATCAAAAACTGCTTTGATCGAACTGAAAAACACGTGAAAATGTAATTATAACCTTGAATAATAAGTTATATAAGCAACTAACAATTGAGGACGTCATATATTTACAATTTTCGGTACCTCTTTGCCAAGTGTATGTTTCTGCATATCCGGTGCTGGAAGACGGGCTTCCGATGGTTTTCAAGGCAGCGAAAACATCCAAATTTACAGTTTGCCGCCTTTACAATATCGCGAAGAAACAAATACCTTCTTAAAAACATCTTTACCGTTTTATAATCTCTATAAACTTCTTTAGAATAAAATATCGTATTTCTTCGTTCTTTCTTCGGAATTTTTCCGAACTAATTTCGACTTCTTGTGGAGAAGCCTGGTGCGAGCGCGCCCCACCTACCGTCTGATGTCCAAACCACGTGATCAGGGAGAGTCTCGACGCTGGCGATGTGATGAGTTTTCGAAATTCCCACTTCCTGTATAAGAACCCTTTCGGAGGGAGAATCTAACAGGTCTTAGGTGTTGAAGATTTTGTATGTGAACTTAACAATGGCAAGGGACTATGATCATTTATTCAAGCTGCTTATTATCGGTGACAGTGGTAAGTACTCATCACAATTCATTGTGCTCTTTCAAACCATATATTAGCTGTACGATTACACTGCCGGCTCAAAATGTAATGGTCGATCAAAGTTTAAAATGTAGGAATCGAAATTTAGACAAAGGCTGGATTTTACAATCCTAAAGTTAATCATGCTGGTGAAAGTAATGCTTGAAATATCTGATTGTTTTCTACTGGGTAAAAAGCACCTAAAAAGATCAAGACAACCATCTAAATACTTGCAAAAAATTCAAGACTTTTCATGCACTATTTGTAAACAAAATTACTTTTCTACTGCAGTTCAGAGGTTTACGTCAAATGGATCAAAAGATAACATACAGTAAAATATACTGTAAGTGGGAAATTGATGATTTTTATAAACCTACTACTTGAAGAGAAAAGCGATTATTTTTGTTCAATTTTGTTTGTAAACGGTCTTAACACAAAGTGACAAAGCAACGATTAATTTTCAGATTTCAAGTGCTGTTTTTGAATCACCAGTGTCCTTGAGAATGAAGCAACACTTTATCATAAAATTCTTAAAGTTTAAATCACGTGAGTTTTTAAATCTACTAAAAATCATTTTAAGACGAAAAAATTGATTTTCTTCAATTTAGAGTTGACGTGTATGACGTATATTTTGTGTTTGGCAAAGCATTCGTCACGAATTTTAATAGCAGTGATATGTTTTATGCCAACATTGTAAAGCATTTTTTGATATTGGTCTCAACCGGTCATAGATTTTAAAAAAATCTTTTACCATGAAGTGAAGCCATGGTTCCATAAGATTGCCTCGTTGACACTTTGACAGTTCATAGAAGAAGAAAAATTCAATTTAAGGAAATGCCCCAAAGATATTAGTATTCAATCCAAGCTATTGAAATATTTTGCTATTATAAGCAGAAATTTGTTTGTATATTTTAAATTGTTTGTGCTAATAGACATCTGAGTATAATGCTGCTGAAAATAATTAGCAAAACAGTTTCTGTTCATCAGCACAATACCAAAATTGTGTTCTACTTCATACCTAACTATGTAAAATTATTAAGGAAAATTTTCTTACTGGATTACACTTTTTTTTATGCATTCAGTTTCGTCCCGTACACAATAACTATGAAAGTTAAAAGGTACCTTGCATGATTGAACATAAGTACATGCCAGGACAGAATTTTACCAAACATTTTACCTATTTGTTATTTGTGGTAATCTTTACCAGAATCCAACAGGATTCATACACTCAAATAATTCGTTACCAGGATAATATTGAAGTAATCAAGGTATTAGGATCACTAGATTTTTGTTAGGCATATGCAGGTAATATTCACACAGTTTCATTGCATATATTACGATTAGCAGTATCGCCATACAGTTAACATTTCATTTCGGTCAGGGAGAGAGATGTGATATAAAGTAGAATCACTTGCTCAGAATTAATACACATGAAAAGAATTATATGGAATATATTTTCTCCCAACTAGCTGGCAATATAATGTGGATTCATTGGTTCAGAATCAGAATTAGTTTATAGAATTTATTGGCCGGGTAAGAGTTAGTTTGTATGGTTAAACAATAGTATGTCCCAATACAGAAAGACTCTTTTAAAAGTATAATTTATCTACTGGTTTATATGATAGAAAATTGTTAATGATTAACCCCTTACGTTAACTCTGAATAATTAAGTGTTTTAGCTAGCTCATCAGCTCTTTTTTGCATTTTGGCAATCACAGGCTACAGTACCTGTTTCACTTTCATTCTTTTTGTGCAGGAAATAAAACATTTTTTTAAAATTCTGCAGGACATGATGTAGTTTCGTTCCATGATCACCTTCAATTAAATCAAAATTTTGATTAAAATATTGGTTATAATTTGTATTATTCTTAAGGCTTATTTATACAGTGCTTGTCATTTGAAAATCTTTGGTGAGTGAAACAAAGCTCACGTAACATTTTCTTGGTGAATGATTTTCCCCCCTACC
>JAOTRI020074192.1:0-27370 GCA_028564885.2 Zoanthus sanctaehelenae
AAGCTAGCTAGTTAAAAGTAAATAAAATGAAAAAATATCTACATACAAAGTAAGCTAGCTAGTTAAAAGTAAATAAAATGAAAAAATATCTACATACAAAGTAAGCTAGCTAGTTAAAAGTAAATAAAATGAAAAAATATCTACATACAAAGTAAGCTAGCTAGTTAAAAGTAAATAAACAGTAAAAAGTGTCCGAAATTGAGATTTTAATTATGATATCCTTTTTAATTATCGAACAGAAATCCGTGGCAAGGGATGTTTACATTTTGATCTATTTTGCATTACATCTGTCATCAGCAGTGGTTGGCCGTAAGTATGAATTTTGTTTTATTAATTGATTTAGCAAGAACAAGCTCAGGCCTGCGTGTAAATAAAAAAGAAAATTACATTCAGCTAAAATTACACGGTGAGAGGCAAGACAGAAACAAAACAAAGTAATATTTAACTACCTTTCTGTTTGGAAAAAAAAGATTTCTCGCGGGCTAAAAAACAAATCCAAAACTCGAACTGAAAAAATTCTCGTTGCCCTTCATAAAAAAAACTGCCAATTTTTCAGCAAAAATATAAAATATGATCTTCAATAAACTACAGCAAACAATAATATTCGACGCATTGCCAGTATTTATAAAAGTCACATTGCAATGCTGTTTTTAGAATTGTATTTTTACTGAGGCTTAGCCTCAAGGTAAAGAGTTAAGAGAAAGATTCCTTAGAGTTAGATAGTGATACGTCATACATTTTCTCTTCCATATCAGTGTAAACCTATTTCCACATATGTAAACTATTGCTTCCTATTTTTGTGTATAGACTGATTGTGAAGCTAAGATCATCGAGTTTGTCCGGATCCCCGGTCAAAAGTACTAGTAACGAGTATTTTTTATCTGGATCCCCGTTAAAAATAATTAGAAACAAGTTTTTTGTCCGAATCCCCGGTCAAAAAGACTAGGTCCAGATAAATAGAATAATATTAATGGCACACAACATTACATTTGTTACTGGTTCCATATTTATCTGGGAGATGAGCGCTTTAATGCCAAATCTCTTGGAAGACAATGTATGTTCGTAAATTGCGTTTGAACATGAGGACTTCTCAATTTGTCGACCAAATCGTTATTCATGATGATAAAAATTAATGTTTCAAACACTACTGGCAGAAGGCATCATTGGAGACACATAAATTTTGCCGATAAAATGATGTACCGATACAGTTGAATGCAGCTGTCAAAAAAAAATTTTTGCCAGGTTAGTACGACTGTGGTGAAAAATATGCACTACCGTATTTATTCGATTAAGCGCCCAGCCTCGAATAAGCGCCCGCCCCACCCCCCAAAAAATAATTTTGAGCGCCCAACCTCAAATAAGCGCCCCCTCATATTCCCCAGAGCATGAGTACCGTTAATAAAATGATTATTACGGTATTTCTTTAATGGCTCACAATCTATAATTTTATTGTCTAAAAAATCTATGAGAATGTTGGAATTTTTCTCAGAGTTTCAACTGAAATGTCCATTTGGACGCAAAGATTTTTCAGCCGTAAAATCTCCCGCTCAAACTTCGTGGCAATAGCCCTGATTGTGGTCCTCGCTTTGAATGTTCCTGGGTTAAGAAGTCCGTTCTCAAGCCTTCTTGACCCTGCTACTTTAACAGAAACCTTATTGTCGTCGTAAACTTTCAAAAATGTATAGATAAGGTAAGACAGTTCCATTGGCACATACATGTTGTAGAAGCTCGTTGCCGGTGTTAGCTTCCAAATAAGTCCCAATTATATATTCATCATGTTGTTTCGCTTTTTCCTTGCGACTATCCTAACGGCAGTTAAGTTTCTCTCCCAAAGTTGGAGTCCATACAGATTTATAAGTATGATGACCTTGTATAACTGATGTGAATTGCACTTCAAACACAAAGTTCCATTTTAGATAATGACAACTTGAGCGAGCCATGGCTTGAATTCACAGTGAATGCTCTGGTACTAAAATCGATCTGTTCAATTTGCTAGACTGCAGTGGAAGCCACACGTGTTTCCGATTACGTGCCAGGTGCTCTTGGTCTATTGTTCTTACGGTACATGGTAATTGCCTTATTGTAAACTTGTCGGATCTAACACCTTCATGCATTCATGTGATGTAAACTGACAGATCAGATATTTGATTCTAGTAAAGAAATATTTACAAATCGCATGAGTTACGTTTTCATTTTCCTTTTGTTGGGAATGCCTGGAGACTGATACATCCAAGTCCCATGCCCGCAAAAAAGTAAGTTCGTACTCAACTGAATATAAATTAGAGGCTATCAAGTCTGCCGAATAAAATTAAAGCACCTCAAAAGCTGCAAAAACATTCAATGTAGACCGTAAGAGAATTCGTGAATGGCAAAGCACCAAGGCTAAACTTCTGGCTGCGGATAACAAGAGGAAACTTCTTGAAGGAGGAGGCAGAAAACCATTCGATGTTGGCTTAGAAGACAAGCTTTTAGAGTGGGTGCATGAACAATGGTCAAGTGGTCTTAGCGTTTCAAAAACAATTATTTTGCACAAAGCGCGGGCTATACACGTACAAATTTGCATGGCAGCGCAGCTCTCTCCATCTTTTATAAATTTATTGTAAGTAATGGCTTGGTCCAAAAGTTTATGGGGAGGAATGGGCTGCCTGCAAGGCGCAGAACCACTGAATTACAAAAAGACCCGGAAACACTCAACCGCAAGCTTATTGCCTATTTTTTACAAGTAATATGACAGCGTAACAGGCTTTCCTACAGTCATCAGTGAAATCATTGCCATGGATGAAACAGCTGTTGGGGAAAATCGATTCGACTGAAGACAACTGCACATGAGAAGTCCAAAGTCTCTGTTTGTTTGACAGCAAAGGCAGACGGAACAATTTTTAAAATAAGTGCTTTGTAACTTCTTCTGTAAACGGATGGATGAATGAAGACCTGACTCGTGACTGGGTGCAAGGAATATTGGGCAACTTCTCATTTTCTCGTTGGATGTTAGCTTGGGTCTCGTTTAAATGCCAAATCACAGACAGCATCAAACAAAAACTCGCACAAGCAAAGATCAACCCTGTCATAGTATCCGGTGGTTTTACTAAGTATATTCAAGCCCCTGACGTGGCATGGAATAAGCCTAACGGGGCTCATTCATTTACAGCTGCAGAAAACATGAATGGCACACCTCGACGTGAAATCGTTAAGTGTGTTCTTGAGGGCTGGTATAATCTAGACAGAGAGTTAGTTATCCATTCTTTCAGAAGCTGCGCACTAACTGTGGCTCCTGACGAATCTGAGGACGATTAGATTCATTGCCTAAAAGAAGGTCAATTTTGCCGTGCGGGGCAAGATCGCTTGGCATCCATCCAGCAAGCCCTTACTGCTTCTTGCGCGACTGAACCATTTGCCGACGTTACGCTGTCGGATGTAGAGGAGGCAGCACCAGAATGTTCACTTATAGAGCTGAGTAACGATGACACTGAAGTCGTTTGAGAATTTATTACTTATGATATTTAAAGAGAATTCTTCGAAGACCGAACAATTAAAAGTTAGTCCTAAGCATAAACCGAACAACGAACAGTTAAAATTATGCAAAAATATTTTTTCATGTTTTTATTATTTATTGTTTTGTTACAAAATAAATCTTTTACTTGCGGAAAATTGTGAAAATATTATAAGTGTCCATCTCGATTAAGCGCCCATCTTGAAGGTCCAAAAACTAAATAAGCCCTTAGGGCGCTTAATGGAATAAATACGCTATGTCAACCATTGCAACTAGAGTAAAAAATATGAATGCGTCATCCAGTGTAACTGTAATGTAAACCTAGAGAAAAATATGAATTCGTCACCCAATGCGACTGTAGTGGGTTAAGAAGCCATGTTTCACACTGGTGAGAAGTATATAGAGAGCTCATTGAGGTTCCTTATTCAACAATGATGAATACTTTTTCAAGTTACAACTATGCTATAATAATTTTAGAAAATTATGAAATCGCACTAAAGATAAAGGTGATAGTTGGATTCACATGCTAGAAACTCAGTTGGCATGCCTGATCCCTGCATGGGTTTTGAGAATTTAGTAAACACAGTCTTCAAAACAGCTAATTTTGCTGCACTCTGGACAGCATTTTACTCACGATTCGTGATTGTTAGTATATAGATGATATTACGTGTGGCGCGAACATATGAAGTCTATATTCGAGTGGTAAAATTATTTCAAGAGTTTGCGCAGGGAACGAGTAAATTTGTTTTTCCATGAGAAGATAAACTTCATAAGTTCAAGCCATTTTACTCACGATTCGTGATTCTTAGTATATAGATGATATTACATGTGGCGCGAACTATATTCGAGTGGTAAAAATATTTCACGAGTTTGCGCAGGAAACGAGTGAAATCTTTTGTTCCATGAGAAGATAAACTTCATATGTTCAAGCCAATGTGCAATTTTCTTTTTATTACAAAGACATGAGAGTTTTGAGAATAGAAGAAACTAAACGAAAAAGAAGGGAAAAATAAAGGAATGACGTCAACGATATCTTCACTAGTTAGGATATGGAAAATATGTCACTCGTGTCCCGAATGTAGTTTTATATTCAATCTGTGAGTGGCGTATTTTCCAGTTAAACACTCATATCTAGATAATAAATCGCGGTATTGGGGATTCTAATTTCAAATGCAATATTCCCAAGTTTGCCAAACAAAACTTTTGGTCTTGGCTTCATTTTGTTCTCAGATATGGCGGGTCTTTACAATTATTTCATATTCTATTTCACGCTTTTGATTAGTCAGCTTTAATTATTTTTTCCATCAGGCTTTTAATAGCAATCATTTTAAACAAATATGTAGATTTCGGTTCTAATGACATAAGAATATACTTTATAAGAAACTTAAGGCTGAAATTTGAATAATGTTTTAAAAGGTTTAGATTTTGTTATGAATATAAAGTGTTGCTTTATTGTTGTTATAAATTCAATTTACAAAATCAGTTTAGCCTGCATATAGCTATAAAGCTAGTCGAGGTAGGCTATAAAACGTACGATAACTAATTGCAAAAAAGGTGAATACATGATTATACTAAAAATATAAAAGAGGAAAGTCAAAAAGATAAGTTTGATACAAACATAAGTTTAATAAATTACAAGGATGATTATTGCAGTGTTCACCTGCAAATAATCAAATAGAAACTTTGAGGTTTTGTCACAGAAAAATGACCTTATTAAAAAAAGTTTGGAGGTTTTAATATAATGCCAATTGCATGTAAATTTTCAATTAGACTTTACTTAATAGGCCTTATCACGGTTTTCGCCGCCATCTTGATTAAGAAGCAAACCGCCGTCTGGTTAGCCCAACTGGTAAGGTGCCAGTCTATCGTGCGGGAGGCTCGGGTTCGAATCCTGGCCGGACCAACACTCAGGATCTTAAAGTAATTGAAGAGAAAGTGCTGCCTTTGCTCTAACATCTGCAGATGGTTAGACTTTCACGTCTTTTCGGATAAGGATGTTAAATCATAGGCCCTCGGGGATTATAAAATTATCTGTTTATGTGTGTGTTTGTGTGACTTAATGTGAATGGTCTCCGTCCACCTTTGAGTGATAAAGGTGGTGCCCCAATTAGTAAGCCTTTGAAAATACCCTATACAGAGCTACCACATTTGAAGCTCTTCAACACCACAATCATTTCAAAAACAAAGAATCTTTGTCAATAATATGTTCAAAACTACCAATATTCGTATGAATATTTTTAACCTACTGAAAGGGCTAAAAAATAATGTAACTCACAACTAGATTTTCACATTCCAATTTATAGTTGAAGTTGCCAAGGGAAAAGCCACACGTCAGTCTAGCACATCTGGAAGTGGAACGTCAAGTCGAGCAGTGGACGGAAATACAAACGGCAGATGGTGGCATAACTCTTGCACTCATACCAGATCAGAAACTAACCCCTGGTGGAGAGTGGATCTTGGATCAACTAAATTGGTAACGGAAGTGGTGATTTATAATCGCGTGGACTGCTGCAGGTTCCGCTTAAGTAATATGGAAATCAGAATCGGTATGTGGTGTAAGCAATCTACAGTGTGTTTGGTTTTTCATAATTAATATACAATAAAGGATTCTGACGTCATAAAAAAAACACTTTACGGTTTTTTACTGGATAAAATTTAAAAGAATACATTTACGTTTCGCCTTCTCTTGCGTAAGACTTCATCAGAATGATATAAAATATGAATAATTGTTAGTAAAAGTGCACTAAAAACTGAAATTGCATAGAAGATAAAAGAATAAAAAAGCTATTGTTCTATGTGTTAAAAGAAAAAGTATACAATATATATTTTTTAATTTTTACCGCGTAAAAACCGTGAAGCGTTTTTATAGTTTTTTTTTTATCTTTTTTATCATGTTTCATCCATGCGAAAGCCTGGGCCCTGTTCCACAAAACTCCGATTTACTTAATCCTGGATTTAGACAAAATTCAGCTACCCATATTTTGATAAATATGGCTTTTCAATGCTTACAAAATTCTGCTATTTTTAACTAATAAAGAAACCATTTAAATCCAAAATTCCAGCTCAAAGCAAGCTGTAGAAGGTACTAGGAAACAAAAACATGGATTTACAAATTAATTCTGTGTTAACGCTAATCGGGTTTTGAGGAACCGGGCCCTAAAGACTAGTGTCACGTAGCAAGTTAAATCGTTTTTAAATCTTTGGCTTTAATCAGGTAGTAATCCTTTCTTCTAAATCTTTTCTTTTAACCACGTAGTGGCCCTTCGCATTCTGGTTATTGTTTGCATTTGATATAAATGCGCTTATCATTTCTGCCTCTTTGTGCTACCGTTGTTCTAGGAGTAAGTTGGTCCTCTGCGCTGGCTAAAGTTGAGCCACGCCAGCTTTGCTAAAGACAGGGCAGAGGCCTACAAATCTAAGAAAAAGGAAAAGAATTAAAAGCTATAAAAAGTGGAGTTAATTCCCTAGCCTGTTACATTAGTATAAAGGACTATGACATCAAACAAGGGGTAGATGGATTACTAACTGATTATTTAGGTAGCTTTTCAACCGATACCAGAGGGCTACTAACAAGTGCAATTAGTGGTAAAGATGTTGTCCACAGTTATTAGGTTTTTGCATAGCTAAACATGACTTGGCATTATAGACATTATTTTTGTTTTTATCAGTATTATTACATTACCATACTGTCACAAGTACCGTTAGCATTAGCATTTACATTAGTGCTAACACCGCCACCATCATTCTCATTGTCGTTTTCATTGTTATTTTCGTTTTCATTCTCATTCTCGTTTTCGTACTCATTCTCATTCTCAATTCATTTTCATTTTCCTTCTCATATTACCCTAACCACAACTCTAACCTCCACCGTAGCCGTTATTATTACCATTACCATTACTATTACCACTCTCATTCTCATTCTCTATCTTATGAAAATAAAGATATAACTATGTTATATAGTGTTAAATAGCACGTCCTTTGGATATAATCAATCTTTATTTAAAGGGAGCCCACGTCTGTATAAACCTTTTGGTTTCTCGTGGGCTTCCTTTGCCTCCTTAAAGTGTAATTTTTAATTAAGTTTGCAACCATTACAATTAACCATTCTTATCCTCATCCTCATCTGTGTCATTGTCATTGTTATCATCACCAGTATCTTTAATATTCGCAATACTATTACAATTATTATTATCTTCGCCAAGGAGGTTATGTTTCTGCCGAGGTTCGTTTGTTCGTTCGTTTGTAAGTTACTTTGCAAATTAACTCAATAAGTTATGGACGGATTTTGATGAAATTTTCAGATGTTGTCAGAAATGGGACAAGGAATAACTGATTAAATTGTTTACACTTATAATAAAACTCGTGCTGCATGTGCAAATTCCAGTGCTAGAAATTTTCGTATTGAATTATTGTATTTACAATGTCTGTAATTTTGCGTGAGGATCACAATATGCTTGGCGGAGGTCTGCGCTCTCTGAGTGGTTTTCTAGTTTATTATTACTAGTTCACCAAAATAGGTACTGAATTTCTGCCTTGTATATTGATAGTCACGTTCAAATCTTTCCTAGGGCGACCAAATACTTTGCTAAATTGTAGATCAAAAATTTTCAAATAAACAATTATTAACCAGAATTTACACCTAATTGCGAAAATTTTGTCATATAAGAGTAAAAATTATAAAAAAAGAAATAACTAGAAAAGCACTCAGAGAGCGCAGACTTCCTCCAAGCATATTGTTATCCCCTCGCATCATTACAGTCCTTGTAAATACAAAAATTCAAGAAAAAGTTTTTTAACACTGGAATTTACACCTGCAGTACGAGTTTTAGTACAAGTGTAAATTAAAGCCATACAATTGTAAATGACGCTGAATGTGCTTGTATGTAAATACCCTGAGTGAGCTTATATGCTTGTGTGTTAAAAAATTCAAATTGATCCAGAATCCAGGAGTTTTTCCGGATAACCCCCAAAATTTAATCAGTTCTTCCATGTTCCACTTCCGACAATTTCATCAAAATCCGTCAATAAGTTTTTGAGTTACGTTGCTAACAAACAAACAAACAAACAAACAAAGCCCTCCAATAACCTAACCTCCTTGGCGGAGGTAAAAAGAAGACGCAGGATTGGATTGCTACATTGCAACACAGAGGTAAAATGTAGTGAAGCAACTGAGATCATAACTTTTATAAGTAGTACGAAAGCGCGAGTTCTGGCACAAAAATCCATCACGCATGCTCGAGCTTTTTAATTGGCATAAATCACGCAAAACCATCTAAGCATGCGCGAGTGTTTAAATTAACACAAAACCATCTACAAAAAAAAAGACAAAAAAAAGCGCGTAAGGCAAAATGACTTTGCAGACATCAAGATTGTGCTTTATACCGACATCCTTGGTAACGACATTAACATCAGAAATGACACCTAACCTCATAGAGGGCCTGACACGCTTAAGCTTGTTATTGTAGCCAATCTTAGGTGCTGTGTAGATGGCTTGAATGTATCAAGCCAAGCTTGACTTTAGGTTCCTGTACGGCGAGTTGAAACCTGTTTATCTATTTGGAGATATCATTAAGGGTGATCGCATCCTCAATTAAGATTAAAATCTCAATCCAAACCTCCTCAGTGCTGCAGCTGTCACCAACTATACTACTTTTCAAGTTAATCTGCGCATCGAAGATGCAGTATACCAAAGCCTCGATTGATGGATTGATTCTTGCTTGACCAGCCTTTGTTAGGCAATTGGGCGTCGGCGTCACGAAATATTCATACTGTTATGTTGAACAGTGATTTGTAATGTGCTGTATCAGGTTGCCATCACTCGCTGATCCTCCCTCATTACTGAATTTACTCGAGCTTGAATAATTGTAAGTTGTTTTGCGGTATCCTGCAATGTATATGTATACGCTACCAAGACCGTAATTTAACCCACCATGAAAACGAAAATCTGTACTCGGTTGAATGCCAAACTCACGACACTGTCGATTATACGATGGGTTGTCATACCTGTTTTCTTTCTGCTTGAAAGCTGCGTCGTTGGGTAGGGTGACGGGTGTCTCTATTCCACCCATCTCGAAAAGGATTCTTCTGACGGTAAAATACACATGTGCACCTGTTTTGATAGGTGTAGCTCATTATCTGTCACATCATGTATTCCTTCCCCAATTTTGTCTTCAAACAGTAATCTGGAGCTAACCCCTGTGTGGCACAGCAGACAGCAAAGCGTTACTGTTATGGCCAATAGTTCATGTTCGGTCATCTTAACCATTTTCTAGTTTCATCAGGACCCCCACCTGCTCCTGCTCCCTGCTTGACCTGGCAATATCGTAAAAGTAGAGTGATCGCTGTAAGTCTTAACATGAGTATGTTTATGAGATAAGAATGCGTTGGAAGGTGATCCTCACTGAACTCTGATCATTTCTTTTCTCTTTCAAGCTCTCTTGTTGTATTCTGTAAGTTTCCTGCCAGCTGCAATCTTTTTAAAGTCTTTTTTCCTTTATGGGGATGGAGGATAAAGCCTCTGTGGAAGATACATTGGTGATTTATTCAACTTCGTCGGACATGTTTTTGCTTAATAACTGAGACCCTTTAAGTCGATATGCTTAATCACAATTTAGGTGTGCTAAAGAGCGTGTTTAGCTGTGCTCAAGAGCGTGCTTAGTTGTGCTCAAGAGTGTGCAATGAAATGGAGTCTTACGTTTGAATCGAGAAGTGCTCGTGCATGCATATTTACTCACAAACTTTCAGCTTTCCAATAGAGGATGGCTTTTGTGCTTAAGAAAGCTCAACCATCTAAAATGGTTTACTCAATAGTTTGCTTGGCCAACTCAAGTGTGTGCACGCTTGCGCTGTGCTCAGATTTTCTTACTTTAACGTGTTTAGTAACATGAAACAGAGCGCTTACTAACGCTTCGAATCTATCTCCCTTCAACGTTAAAATCACTGCAAATGTGCTTAGGTCCAATTTCACAGATCTTTGGAGAGTTGTTCAGAATTATCTGTGAGAATTAGAGATGGCTTGAGCAGGTACTTAAATAGGTGATTCCACCAACCCACCTGTGAGCTGTTTTCCCCGGACAGTCCGATATCTGACATGGTACTTTTGTCTCCCAAACTCATGTTTATGCCGAGGTACTCCTTGGTGGTTCCCAACGACGCGGGAATAGCCAACGACTGTCACCTCACTTAAACATCATCGTTAGAGGTTGCACCTTAAGGGTCCCCCACTTAATTTTCAAAAACCGAGTTTACCATTATTTAGTTATTGAAGCACAGTGGTAGTCTCCTTTAAATGTGTATTGTCGGACCTCTATGTAACACTGAAATGGGTAACGCAAGCACAAACATATCATTGAATATCGTTTTGCTTTTAAAATTTCTATATATTTTATAAGGGTTTCAGCGTTCACCCCCTCCATAAACTTTAAAGAGGGTCTTTGTACCAATTGGAGACAGCTTATGGAATGCGACCACGCAAGCAACGTCCCCACAAAAGGGTTTCGCTATCAAACTTAGTTGCTGTGTTAGTACCCATACTGACAATCCTTCATGCTTCCCAAAGACTGCAAGGTCGATAAACTTGTTGGAGCGTTTATTGAGGTCTTTGTACACGGTTGTCTAAGAACAGTAAGGTATTGGTGCCGCAAAGTAAGGTTACAAAAGCATATGACAGGTCTGTCTTTGATCTCATCACTGTTGCTGGCATCCAGAGATACTACCAATAATTGTTTGTCATCCCTGGTGAATCCGTGACATGTTCTATTATTTGCATATGTAGGGCACACTAAGATATACTCAAATACACCTCTGAATGGTCCGCAGATTTGTTCGATGTGGTATTTCGTTTTTCCACATTTTGTCATCCCTGTGATGATGTAATTGAATGATGTCTTGTCTCTTGCATGTTTATTTTGTGGAGAGTTGCTTTTAAATTAAGTAACGCTCGCGCATGTACAATTACCCACGATGTTAAATACAGGATGGATTTCACTGGTTGAGATCATTTCCTCCATCAGCGAATCGGCCACAATGAGCATACAGCATGTGATATTTTTCAAACCCGGCCGTTTTCCTCTTGATTTCTAGCTTTACCCAATCACGCGTATTATTCAAGACTATACCACTTCTATGAATTTTATTATCAGGAAAGGACCTCGAGGCAATCCACAGAGCATACTGGTTGCCTGTGTAGAAATCCTTTTCCGATAAGAAAGATGATCAGCCTATCCTTCCCTTTATCGACTCCGAGGAGTCGGATGGTATCATCCCCTTGGAGTAGAGGCGATTCGGTATACCGTCTACATTTATATTGATACATTTTTTGTCCAGATGGACAAACTTATCTGTGTGGCTCTCAGTGAACAAGCATAAAATTCCGGTCATTGACCTAGCTCCTCGGCAGATTGATGTGCTCGTTGTTAATGCTGTCATTCGGTTTGGATATCCTGAACGTTTTGTGGGGAATAACGTTCTCATAGAAAAATACTTTACTCATCTGATAGGAGGCCACCGTATTCTGAGCCAAGCGTTCACTTGTTCTGCATAGGTATTCCAGCTCCAAGTTTGTGATAGTGTAATTTGGTGCCTTTGTGACGTCAGAATAGAGGACAATATACGATACGAGAGCGAGTGTCAACTCGAATGTGAGTTAGTGTGGCAAGGCTTTTGAATAGAAGACGCCATGGTCATTCAGAATGGGGTGTTTTAGTGGGATACTATACCCAGTGTTATGTATGGACGCGAGAGCTACCTCTAATTTGTCTGATGTGACCTTATCACCCGCATTTTTCCTAAGTTTTCTCATGTTCAGTAATGAGATGCCGTGTTTCAATCGATTTTCTCTCTCCTCTTTTGAAAGGAATAGGTCTTTGTATGTTTGAAGCAGATCGTAGTGTTGGGTATCTTGTAACGTCTCCCCACCAAAAAGAACCCTAAGTCTAGTCACTAGGTTTCGAGGAACGTTATTAACAACAGTATTGTTTGCTTGACCTACGATAGTCAAGTTGAAGAGTAACACCAGGCACTACCAGAAACGATGACGACATTTTTGCGAGTGTGGGTATATTGATGTACAGTTGAGGGGTTCAGTGTGATCCGGGTTAAGGCGGATTCAACTTTTTTAAACCAAGAGCTTCTCGTGGAATCCTGTTTGTGTTGAGTATTTCTGATATTGCCTGTGTCATAATTTGTTATTTAAAGTAAGATTCACTATTATTTAAATGAGATTTATTACAGTACTGGTGAATATTTGAAAGGTTTTAAGGCTATTGCTAAAATGGCGGTTATTGCTACAGTTAGTCGATCGGTATCCAAAGCATATCTTGAGAAGTAGGCGCTGTGTCAGATCTATCTACCGGCTCCGAAGTACATCCCAAGACAGCATTGGTCCGTTGCTAAGCTAAAGTACATTTACAAGGCAGATCTGTTGTTTTTGAATCATGTTAATGGCGTTGGAAAGAATCTATTCGAATAGAATCTATCAACCTAATCAGTCATCGTCGACCCTGGGACGGAGTTCATGGGGAATACGACTAAGCTAATGAAAAAGCACAATGTTCGTATTCAACGAAGTGAAGCTAAAAATCATAAAGCACTGGCGTTGGTGGAAAGGGCTAGTAGAACTTTATCTGAAAGATTGTTTATCCATCAATATGCACAAGAGACGTTATTAGACGATGAAAGGTCAAGAGAATGGGTGAAGAGGTTACCCGCTGTTTTGGAAGCCATGAATAATAAGCCAAGATAAATCACCGGCAAACCGGATGACAAGGCTGTGAGATTCAAAGAAGTTGACATCAAACCCGTTCAACACAAGCGGCGTGTGTCTTGAAGAGGTGAGATTACCTCCTGGGGTAAAGGTGAGGTATTTACTTGCACCGGGAGAAGATGAAGGAGGTGACAGACAACGTGCTACAGACCCCTTCTGAAGTATGAGTATCAATGATTTAGCACGAAGTGTCGTATCGGTTGGAAAACCTGTGCTTTACTATCTGTCGGTGGGTCCAAGGAGATCCTTGGTCAGAGAGGAGGTTCAAGTTGTCCCTGAAGATACCAAGTTACTCCCTAATTCCGTTTAAAAACGATAATGACCGTGAGCATATATGAAGGCACCATCGTCGCAGATGACTTGTCACCCTGATGAGACAGCGCCACCTTATTCATAGTCTCTCTATATGCCTGATAGAGATGACTTCTGATTACATTCATTGTCCTCATCTGGGATCGACGATTGAACGAGCAGTTCTTGTAATCATCAAAGGATATGTTCTTTTTGACGACCACCTTTATGACACACTTAAACGTTTTCTCCTCACAACCTTGGTCCATCTTGAAGGAATATAACTTAGCTCTCAAGCCAAAAAATTCTGTTATCTGTTGACCGGCAGCCTCATCTTTAAACATACCCATTACTTTCTTGTTGATATCTGTCTCAATTCCAGATGTGTGATTGACGGGGAATTACTAATGTCGAACATCTCACATACGTCTGGACTGATATCGCGGTAAAAATCATTGACTTCAATTTCATATGCAAGTGAGTTTGTGTCAGTGAAGAACAGCTGGGCTCTGCTACCATAATTTGACTTGATGAAGTTGTAGTGAAACTTGTACATCAGAGTCTTACCTAGGTCAAGGGTGGACATACCTAAATAGACAGGCCTATTGAAAACCTACTTCGTCTTCTTCATGTGAATAACAGCAAGATTCTCAGAGAAGAGTGGGTGATAGTGTCCACCCTGTTTTTGATGCTTTCCAACTTCCTACCGAAGACATCAGCTTGAAGAAATCCTTCTCGAAGTCATTCGTTGCTTTTGCCATCAGACCGGTATTCAAGTCTATGTAGGGCTTCAGCGATGAAGACTTTGCGAAAGTGCTTCCCCTGTGAATCTTGGTCACTTTCAGACCTAGTTCCTCGTAAACCTTCAGACTCTCGTGGTCGACTACGTACTTTGTCTTGTCGTGGAGGTTGGGGATAAGTTTTCCGGTGCAAGTGGATAGTCATTATGCACATCATGAAAGTGACGTGGGTATTTCAGGTCAATAGCAAGTTTGCCTGGAAGATCTTGCTACCCCGTTAACTCTGCTTCAGTTACCCATCTGAACCCGTTAATAAAAACGTTTTTTGATATCGCCCATCCGTATAGGTTGTTGTCATCAAGGTAGGTGATGTACTTATTCGGTAGGCTGGGGTCCTAGTTCTTCATGTAGGGATTATTCGCCTTGCCATGCAGAGTGGATATCATGGACAAACCACCTCGAATTTTTTGCTCAACAATCAACAACATATCAGGATCAATTAGAAGCTCCACATTGACTTTCGTCAACTTTAGGCTAGTCCTAGTGCTGTGTAGTACCAGGCCTGATCTAGTCCACAAATCTTACCCCAAATTTCAAAGACGCCAGATAACAGCATAACGTCGAACTTAAGATAAAGGTCGTGGTAGTCCCTCATGGGTTTCATATCAAGGGTTTCCCACACCTTTTGTGCGTATTTGTAGTTGCCGTCTGTTATTTCAGTGTCGTTTAGTTTCGAGTAAAACTCTTTTTTTGGTGGTAGATGGGATGCGTTGAGTTTGTCAAAACTGTCAAACCAGTCGTATGGGAATACATCCTCTCTCAACAACATCTCAAATTCTTCCCCTTCATAAGCGTCTGCTAGGTTTTAGAAGGACTCTTTGTGCAGATTGGCAGAAAACCTTTCAAGTCTGGTTGCTATGAACTTGAAGCTGTTGATGAATCGTAAATCCCGCTTCACGTCTACCCGGCCCGCGTCCCTTCTTTGTTTTCGAATGTGCCCACCAAAATCTGCTTTGTGAAGGAAATAAATTATACTTCTCCTCGTTGTTGGGTATGCAGTTGATTTTAACTGGTAAACATTGCGTTCATATTCAAAGACGTTGACTGCAAAAGGGTTTGCTTTTCGAACGTCTCAACCTGTTTCAGAGAATCATTGAACTCTATGCTTGTCCAATTGAAGTTCTAAGAGTTCTTTCTTATCTGCTTGCTTAGCCCTTGTGGGTTTTTATCCCTAGGATATACAGCAGAGGTAACCGCCCATTTGAAACAAGCATTATACTGTTCATTCTTAACATATAGGAGCTTCCAGACAATGGGTTATGGGGATTAATGTTGACGTCGAATGATTCAAAATGCCACCCAGAGCCTTGGTTCTGAAACCTATCAAACAATTCTAGTAATTTTCCCATCATTGTGTTGAACAGGTCAGAGACATCGGTTGAATCAGTTACTACTTCCACAGTGGAAGTACCCTGAATTTTTGTCGATCTGACCGGTTGCGGGATTTTCTTTGAGGAACTTGCAGGTGATGAACTTCATCTTGACCGGCTTCTGTTTTTGGGTTATTAGATTAAGAACTTTGGGTTTGATATTGGTTCTGAACAACTCAGGATCAAACCCTCTCTGTTCGTCTACCCTGTAGGTTTTCAGGTAACCCTGAAGGGCAGTGTCTCTTGTTAATGTGTCTGTTTTCTTGAAAATACGATTTACCTGAGCTTTCAAGTCTTTTACCCTGGTTCACAGTCCTGGAACATAGGATAGAATCCAGTCAGCAACTTATTGAGCTGCTTTTTGGCAGGCTCTACGTACAACTCTACTCGCTAATTTTTGAGGGATATGATATTCAAATTTTTGGTGGGTGGAGCATCTCTGAGAATAGGTACAATAATTTCAGGTATTGGTTGATCTAGAATGTTGGTGGATTGGGTGATTTGGTCGGGTGGTGGGATGAGGATTTTGTTTTGCGGTATCCTCCATAGTGCACCCACTTTCATACTCTTCCCAAATGCAATGTTTTTTTTTTTTTTTTTTTCAAAAAAAACTCATTTTTTGTCTCAGAACTGGTTCAAACCGGTTCAGACCGGTTGCACATGCGTAGATAATTTTATGTTAATTTAAAGCTCGCGCATGCGTCGATGGATTTTGTGTCGGAACCTGATCAGACCGGTTCAGACTCGCTCAAGCGTAGTTGGTTTTGTGCTCATTTAAACGTTCGCGCATGCGCGATTTATTTTTGTGCCAGAACCCGCATTTGCTTACTACTTTATATCATGCATACTTGAACAACCTTGACGAGAATGTTGCATTTGAATAAAGATACACCAGGGAAAGCCAAAATGTTAAGAAAAAATGTAAGCGAAGCATATTGGTAATAAAAATGTAAATTCGACAACGTAAAAAAGAAATACTTACTGACTTTTCGGAAGTTAGTCTTTCGTCGGAGCATAGCCCACTTACCGCTAAAACACACTAGACCACGAGGAACAAACATCTTGGAACGTTCGGTATTTTGAGTGGCTCAAAGGAAGAAGGGTTAATAAAAACATGCTGCATCATCGGTAAAAACAGAGATTTTCAGCCCCGTCCAAATTAGAGCCGCAAAAAATAGTAGAAAGATTAATTTTCTTCAGGGTTGTTAAAGCTTATTTGATTGAAGAACGGAATAAATGAAGTTAATTACCTCGTCTATTATTTCATTTATTTCATTCATTCATTTCATTTTTTTACACACTTTATTTTTACATTACATTATATTATAAATATTTAAAAGAGGTATTTTAGAAATTTTTATTACTTAGAAGAAAAAAAAATGTAAGAAAATAAATTAAAACAAAATTGTGATGAAAATATCTGTAATTTAGAGTAAGTGTGTATAATTTTATATTTGCTGCCATTGCAGGAGATTGTTCCATTTGGAACTAAAAGATTCTAAAGCTCCTTTCCTTTGTGCTATGTTCAGCTCTATCATTATTATATTCCGTAATCTGACAAATTAAAGAAAGTGTTTATGGTTTGTTTTATTTTCTTTGCTCTACAAGTTTAAATAGTTTGCTTGCCAATTAAAACAACATGGTTAATTAGTTTGAAGTAGTTAACATTAAAAAGACCAAAAAGAACACTGACTTCATTCAATGTGCCAAGATATATTCGAAAAACCCTTAGCCAGTCCTCTACTATTATTTCATTTAGGCGATAACTCTGCGAACAATGGCAATAGTAATCCGGTCTGCCGCAGTGGATTGTCACTTGCTTCCAAAAATATGGGAATCTTTTCATGTCCTGCTCCCTTGAAAGGACGATACATCAATATAAGATTGGTTGGAAGTAGAAAAATTCTCACACTTTGCGAGGTACAAGTTTATACAGGTAAAGTTGCATGGAATGGCGGAATGAGTGTAGTAAAGTAGTTAAGAAATGTAAGCTTTAAACGCCTGGGTTGAGTTGTTGAAAGGTGGATTAAATTTAACCATGCTTTGAGCAATTGCCTGTACTCTAAATAAAAGATTGCTCAAACCTGTCTGTGTAAGGTTTGAAAACGAAGCCATGGGTTCAAAATTATACCCTCGGTTAGTTCTATTTGTAACCTTTTCCAGAATTTTTCAGCTTGATGTTGAATATATTTGCTAATGGACAGACAGGTAACCTTAAATAAAAGCAAGTGCTTCAAGAAAATTTTTTAGAAGGACATGGCGAAGTATGTACAATTATAGGTTAAATTACAATAAAGTATAATTTTTTCTCCATAAAGTTCGACAGAACTATCATTGTGAGATAAATAATCAAACAAGAGTTGAAAAAAAGTTAAACAATTATGGTACTTTAGATTTTATGTGGCCGAATTACATATTAAGTAGTGTAAGAAGAAGCGGCTATCTACAAAATTACGTTTAATTCCCTGTATGGCTTTTTTTTTTATCTAAAATGAAAACTATTCGATTAAAATTTCGGACCTAAGTATGCTTTTTTTATCAAAAGAATATAGGAATTCAAATTTTGATCAAGTACAGGGGACTGGTACATAACAGTTACGTAGCAGTAGGCAGACATCCTTCGCTCTTGTTTGTATTTTACTATGAAAAATATGACAAACAAATGAATTAAAACAGGAGCTTTCTATTTCTCGCAGTGCTTTTAATTGTAAAGGAAGAAAGTTTTGTGTTGGCAGTGTTAGTATTAAACCGGAAGCTTCACAAGTACAAGTACCTTCTTCTACGTCATCACTTATGGACCTCACATGAAATTATTTCTCGGTCAAAAAGGACAGTTGTTCAAAAACTGGCTTAGTATTTTGCACGTTTCAAAACTCAAAAAACTTAACAAGAACGGCGAAAACGTTTCGTTTTTTTAAATAAAGTATTAATGAATGCTTCTACTTTTTATCATAGAGGGACTTTAAATAACATTTTGCTTAAAACGTTTTAGACATTTGGCTTTGATTTTTTTAAGTGAACAAATTAATTGAGCAACATATATTAACTTGTGCGGTTGAATACCTTTTTAGGGTTTGCAGATTTAAGCTATTTTTCATGTAGATATTTCTTGGCTATTTCGCATGATAATTCCTGATCAGTGAAACAACATAAGGACAAACCAAGTACATAATATGAACCGTTCATGAATTGCTTGTTACAACCTGAGTGGCGTCGTAGTTTTCCTGTTTAAAATCTGCATCAAAACAAACTCAATCAGGAGCCCATAAGTAGGACCGAGCAAATTCCATTTTCTTGTGTCACGGCGTTTTCACGTTCTCGCAAAATTAAGACCAACCACTTATGTCAAGATTTCAATAACGCCACTCTTAATTTGTACGAGTTGTCTGATTTCTCCGGGACCGGAAATTCCATTGAAATCTCCCGCGAAAAGCATTCTTAAATTAAACCAGTTCGTAAAAACGCTATGACATAGGTCTGTTATGGAGTTGCTCGCTCCTAGTTATGGGCTCCTGACTCAATGATGTATTAAAAAGTCCGTAGGTATTAGTATTCTACGCTATGTTAGACTTGTAACTTTGTCATGTGATTAGTTGTTATCCTTTATAAAACTTTTAGGAGAATGTAACAAAGCCTGGACATCATTCGGAGACTCTCGCTACAAAATATGTGACACCCCAACACAAATGTGGATTGATGCTCAAAAGACCTGTCAAAATATGGGGGCTAATTTGCCAAAGGTTGAGACGGACGCCGAAAATAGGTTCTTATTTAATTTACAAAAGAATGCCAAAATTCAAAACACTTGGATGGGTATGACAAGAGACGAGAATAACCATTTTTACTGGTTTGACGGTAGCAGCCTTGATTATACCAACTGGTTACCAGGACAACCCGATCACTGGAAAGGGAGAGAGAACTGTGCTCATTTGGCTACTTACCGCAGAAACAGCAAGTGGAATGATGTCCCGTGCATTTGGAATGGATATGCTCCGCGATTCATTTGCGAAGCTCGTATGTAACCAATCTTTATGTATTTTTTGAAAGTTTGTCTCCTTATCTATATATTTCTAAAATACTTATAAAGTGATCCCATAACAAACACATCATGTCTACCTTGATTGTAAAGAATACGTTAAATATCTTGATTTTCTTTATCGATTTGGTTACTATAAAAATTAGCAAAACAATAAGTTTATTGTCAAAATCTCAACATTTTGTCCTTTGTCACACGGTCATTGTCATGTATCTATAATTCGCTCATTGCTTATTTTGTGGGAACAAGGGAACGAAATCCAATGAGACAGATTATCAATTCTTCAGAAGCGTGCACTGCTTTTTATATTCTGGTGGTTACGCAACCCTCTTTTTCTATAAACAAAAATATTACCTGTCAATTATTTATACTATAAACTGTTAGCAGAAACAATGCACGATTTACGTAATAACCTATCTAGTTGCCTCACTTTAAACATGTCTTCTTACATACAGATAAAGTACATTCATAAAACACTCGATCATCAACTTCCATAAATTTTCATATACAAAAATCAAGACGCGAGACCATGCGTCAATTGTTGCGGTGTCAGCAATATATGAAAAAGATTCCTCTATTTTATATCCACTCTATATCTAATAAAAAGATAACAGTAAACAACAAGTTCAGTATCTAAAATAACAAAAAGTTTATGTTAAACATTCTAAACTGGTATTTGGTTTTTTGCCACACTTTAGCTAAATGTAACAACACTGCCTTAATATCTTCCCGCACCATCTCGCCACAACCGATCATGACATCATCATCGAACATGGATTCCAACCACTCTGTTACAGCCGGGGATTTTCTTAACACTACCAGCATTTGGTGTCCACAGAGTAACTCGACAATCGAGTGGCTTGAAATTGACCTAGGAGCTCCATATCTCGTATGCGGTATTGCTGCTGTTAACAATTACATCACTGGAGGCTCGTCAGCTGCTACATGGTTCAGTGTGTCAACTTCTCTTACTGAGTTTGCTGAAGATTCAAACAAAGACAACAGCTCTCAGGTATTGTGATTAGAAAAAAAGATATTGTTATTTCAAAACTACCTTAATTAAAGGATTTTATTATTATCATTATCATTATCCTTATTATTGATATTATTATTATTGTAATTATGAATATTATTTATGATATTATTATTATTATTATTGATATTATTAGTGTTAGGATTAGTAATAATAATATTTTGGGGACTAGCTCCGTCGTCCGGTTCTAATCGGTATCAAAACCTTTTTATCAAAGCACTTTTAAAAGTACCATCACAAAGTTTACAACTTCAAACACTGTTAGTGCTAGTATTTGCTGTCTAGCAAACTGTTTTTTTGTTAAAAAAACAACAACAAAAAGTTTTGCCACGGTGGCCAGCTCGAAAGCTTTGCTCCTCTGGCCCCAGGTCACTTCTCCATAAAGTATTATCTCTTTTGTCCTTTTTATTTCAAAGACTTAATCTTGATGCAGTTAAATTTATGTATATTAAGTATGAAGTGAAAAATAATAAACTGAACTGACCTGAACTGCCTTAACTAAAAATTGGCCTGGTATTGACAAAGACATATAAACGAATTGGTACAAGCATGGATAGCCCTGTCTAGGAACTTAAAAGAACCCACACACTTCTCGCAAAGAGCAGGGTTGTGATCCCATCGTTGTTGTTTGTTTCTTCCATTGAGGGACCTTCTTATTGGCTGCCAAGTTGCGCCTTGACATGTATGCCGCTCCAGCGTTTTTTCTAAGACCCTCAACATTCTGACCTCAACTGTACTACTTGTAAACAGGTTCTGAAAAGCCCTGAGGGGAGAACTTGTATATGGTTATTATTGGTTATTACTATTATTATCCTTATTATTATTATTATTATTATTGTTATTGTTATTATTATTATTATTAATATCAATAATAATAAAGCTGTCAAACAATACTTGTAAACCAACGTACGAGACATAGAACGCTATGTCTACTGTCTTTTGTTGTTTGGATTAACTGGAAACCTAGAATAAAGAAGAGACAACTTATGGTCGTTATCACGTCTTATCATTGGACAAAATAATTTCGCCTCGCTCTGATTGGTTAGATCAAGGTCGGGTCGGACCCGGGTAATAACCTCTCATACCTGCCGTGTTTGTTTATAAAGAGCCGCCAAATTTAAAAAAAATGAAAAAAAAAACAGCAGTTGATAACAGTGACGAAGAAGAATTGCCAAACTTTGAAAATGTGTTTGATTTAAATGCAAAATAAAGTGTGAATTAAACCCGGAGAATGAAAATAGATCTACTTTGACTTTTTTAAAAATTCATTTTAGAGAAAAGTCAAAGAATAAAAAGTATGGCATCATTTTTGCTACGTTGGTTCCGAAACTAACGGTACGGACCTAGAACTCGGTTAATAAGAGGTATATATTCAAATTCGCTCCTTATTTAGGCATTAGAGCAAAGCTTTCTATGACTTTATTTGCGAAATAGAGCACACGTGATATTGGGAGAGACACAATGACGTTGTAAAATTACGATCTTATTATTGTTTACGACTTGGTTTTAGTTATTAAAATCTAGATAACTTTTCAATAGCTGAAACGTTCAATTTTGTTGTTAGTTTTCACATAATCCCAAGTGGCACAAAAGACGTACAATACTCAGTTGGGCTGTTGTAGTACCAAACAAAAAAAAATTATTATTTTGTTTTAAAAAAGCACTAACTAAAACCAATAATTTCTGATATAATTAATAAATAAGCCGTTATCCAAATATACGAAATTTAAATTATTTTTCTATAGTCGTAAATAGATATTTTAACAACCTAAAGTTGAAATATTTGACAAAACAACAATTTCTTTTCATAATTCATTTGTTAAACTACTCAAACAGGAACTCCTGACTCAAAATATGTTGAAAGTCGTTAGTACTACAATATTTTGAGACAAAATTTTACTGCTTGTTTGCTTCCAAACTCAGGAGTTCCAGACAAACTCTGCTGTCAACGCCGTTCTTGTAAAAGAGTTTCGCAAAGTTGCAAGGTACATTCGTTTCAATCCGACACGCTGGACCGGCTGGCCTTGCTTGAAGGTGGAAGTTTACGGAAAGAAAGGTAATAAGACAATGATATGTCATACAAGGGTCGTCCGATTCAGTTGACGTTTTCAGTATATTTGATATCACTAAAATCTGATGTAAACACGATTGGTGCATTTTAAGCATTTTTGATTTTTGTTTTCGGAGATTGACCACTCCCTTGTTTTCGTTGTCGGGAGACTTCGGATCCTGTGTAAAATATGTCAAGTTTGAAAAATGAAATTCTTTATTTCCTTATGAATTTAGCTCATAAAACTTTTCGCGCTTGTTACCTAGTCCTCTATTGATGTGATGCCTGTAATGCATTTTAGTTGTGTCGGTTTTTAATGTTTTTATACAACCTAATAATGTATAGTGTCGCAATGTCCGTCGTGAAAATTTACAAACGATTGTAAGAACTTTGACATAAGTAAAGCAATGTTTCCCACAACTGGTGCCAAAGAAACAATCTTACCGGTAACAGAAGCGATTGCTCTCGAAGTAACAAGAGGAAGCTGAGACTTAATGGAAACGAGAGAATTCTCTAAGCTGACAATGCGTCTTTCTGGAATGGAGATATGATTACTAGATAAATTCCAAACTATGCCGAGCCATTCAAGTACTTGTCGAGGAGGCCTGACTGATTTTCCGTCGTTACATACAACATCTACGTCGGAGAGATCTCGTTTAACTATACCAGACGCCTGCTCTGCTTGCTCAATAGTCAGTAAGCACGCTACTCCGTCATCTAAATAAAGGACAAGAGGAATACCCTTAGAGCGCCAATGTGTGACTAGAGGACGAAAAAGTTTTGTAAAGAGATGAGGCGAGGTTGCTATGCCGAAAGGCAAAGCAGTAAATGCAAAATATAGAGGGATAGGAGAATCATTTAAAGGCCACAGAAAACCAAAAAACTTGAAAAACTGTGGGTGAATGTTAATGTGGTGATATCCAGTCTTTATATCAAATTTAAACAAAAAACCATCGAGATGTAAATAATTAATGAAAACATGAAAACACGTGTATCTTCTAGCTTGAATTAGAATTTAGGCAGAAACTTATTGTCACGGCTTAAATCTAGAATAAGACGGCACTTGTTCTCCGAAGTTACAGAAACTGTCAAGGGGTTGGCAATAAGGGGAGGGGAAGAAACCTCAACAACTGAATGTGCTAAAAGGAGATCCGAGATGGCCTGATTGACAAACGACAAGTGACCAAGTGCAGACTTATTGTTCGGGAGAAATACGGACGGAGGTATGGCTACAAAAAGGATTCGATACCCGTAGCAAATAACATCCAAAATCCAACTAGGGGAACCAATACTTTCCCAAAAAGGTGCGCAAACCTTGAGTTTATCTTTAAGTATAAGAGTCGAAACGCCTTGCTTATATTCAGAAAGATTCTGAGCTAAAAACTGCTCATTAAAACTTTCAAAAGAATAAATTCCCTTTCCAAGATACCGCGATTGGTCACAAGTTGGATCGCATTAGTTGAAAAAGTCATACAAACATCGGTCTTTAGTGATAGAAAAAAGAACTTATCAGGGGCGGCTTGTTGAAAGCACTGTGCTGGTGCTTGACATGGGAAACTTCGCTTTCCCAATTCGCACCGGGCACTCTTTCCACCAATGAGATGGGGATCCACATTATCTGCAGCTTGAGCGGTAACCTTGGTGGCCATAGTTGCGTGGGTGACTGTACTGGGCTTCTGGGCCAGAATTTGGCTGCCATTGTTGTCCAAACTGTTGAAACCCTCTTGCTGAAGTAGATCTTTGACCTCCGAACGCCAGCGTTTCAACATTTTTCTTTCTCCGTTTCCTTTCTTGAACCTTTAACGCTTCTTTTTCCGCTTTTCTAATCTTCTTGCTATCTTCCTTCCCCAAAGACACTGGACAGACTCGTATTGCTTCACAGTGAGCCGGCCGGCCTCCGAGATATCAGCGATACCAATAAGTCTATTTCTTTTTTCGACGAGATTTACAGTCTCTTCCAGGTGCGTCAACGCCTCAGTTTTCAAACTGTCATGAAGTGTTAGAACCTGTCTCAATGAATAGAGATTCTTAAGCACTTACTTATTGAAATTGTATTTTTTCTCGTTTCCAACTCGCTTGAATCATAGCTCCCCAGATTTAGCTTTCGCCTGTTTTGACTTAGTATGAGATTCTTTAACAGCAACTCGGGCTTCAACAAACTGTCTCTGTAGTGTTTCCTTATGAGTTATTAACTCGGCGCGAACAAAATCTTTAAAATCTGCTAAATCTTTCTTTGTAACGATTCCGTCTTCCATATTACGCACTAACACCTAAAACCGGCGATGCGTAGTTGAACTGGTAAGGTCAAGTGAATGTTCGTTACAACAAATTGAATATGTATTCACAATGAATAATCCCGAGAGATAGCGCAAAGCGTGGGATTCCAAATTCACAATATAAACACATTTACTTAATACGACATAGTTAATAAATACATTGACAGCTTCAGTCATTGTTAATATTACAGATGAACTTATTTTGTACTTTGGAAAGTATCGGCCAAAACTGAAAGCGATTCTGGTAATGAATAAAACTTCTTCGTCACAGTACACTTGTTTGTGTATTTTCAACTGCAGAAATACAAACTAGAAGTTACAGATTTTCATGTACCACAATTTTCTTTACCTCTATAGTTGTAAACGTCATTCGGTCAATACCGATGGCAGTGAATAGAAAATAAAAAAGAAAAAAAAAACTAAATAGCGGTAAACTAGTTTGAGCTGCGTCGTTGATTTTTAAGAAACAATTTAGAAATAAATATGTGTTACACAACGCATAAAAGAAAAAATACTTACTGGCTTATTTTTTGTTTTCAAAACGTATAAAAACATGTGTAGGATTTGTACATAAACCTTTTTCACCGAATAAATTATTCTTTACCTCTAGGATACAAGATATTTGATAAAAACTCACATATCTACAAACACCTACAAAATGCTAACTGTAAATCCAAATAAACTCGTTCTTGCTTTACTAAGCTAGACAAGGCCTACACGCCTTTCTCTCTCAAACTCAAAGAAGCCTTATACATACGCAAATACAAACCAAACCTTAACAAACAAATCCAACATTTTAATACTATTTTTCAGTTGTAATTTATGTATTTTTAACTCTTTACGCATATCCTGTATCCTGCTACACAGCCTAACATTGTTTTTTATTTAGTTTATCTATTCATTGACTATCATCTCATCTGTCTCATATTTCTATAATATTTTCTTAACTTTGTAAACTCGTTTATTTACACTGAAGATGGCTTAGAGTTAAGCCGAAACATGTATGCATTAAAATGTTTGTCGTTTTTATTAAATGCCTTGATACCATATCTCTTTACTTAAAAAATTATTACATAAAAGCAAATATCTGCTTGAACATAAAATTTTCTTATCTGTCAATTTAAGATATTTCAATGCGCTCTACCAATCATTTTCTAAAATTGATATTATAAATTTCATTGTTCATGGATTTGAGGTCTCCCAACAACGAAAACTCGGGGAAGGTGATTAGTCTCCAAGAGCAAAAATAAAAAAAAAATGTTTCAAATTGCACCGATCATGTTCATATCAGATAAGTATCAAATGCTGGAAACAACTGAATCAATCAACCCTCGTCTTCTCGCCCTGCCCGGTTTTCTCCGCAGCATCTTAACAATCAGCCAGTAAAAAAAATACCATAATATTGGCTAAGGTTGTATAAACTGAATCTGCAGTCATATAATAAATCAGCAGACATGGACAAACAGTCTAGGTAGATGGTGAAGCAGTATGCCGGAAGAGCCCCATGCAATCCTCCATCTTTTTGTATAATTTTAAGATTTTTGTGATTCTATACTAGTTTACTTGGTTGCTGAAAGAGTTTCGATATTAGCAATAGCTATGTAAATTATGCTCTGTTGCAATCAGCCAGAACAAAAAGTACCATAATATTCTTTTTTTGTCCAATCAAATTTTGCATGAGCATTGTTTCCAGTTTTTCTCGGGATCACTGTAAGTCCCAAGAGACAATAAAAACAATGCTTATGCAAAATTATACAGACGGCAATCATTATCATATTATGTTTTTGTCTTTTTGTTTTGATTCCTTGATACTTATAACTTTTCATAGAAAAAAGACAATCTGAGAACAAACTGAGGCTGAAGTACATTAAAATTAACAGCAACGAGCCTCAGTAAAATATTTTTGAAGTACACTCTATTTTTATAACAATGTCGAATTTTTCAACTGAGGCTGAACGTTCTTAAATATTTTCGGTATATTAGCATCAAATGTTCTTATACATGTTCTAAAAATATCTTTACTGATTTTAGACAATATAAATAATTCATGTACCGTATGTGGTACTTTTCTGTATGCATTGATTTGTACATGATTAATGAGTCAGCGTCGTGAAGCAAGATGGCAGAACTTTTCTGCGCTCCTCTAGTTTTGATAAAAGTTCGAGAATTCTAAGCTTTTCAGTTCTTATATTTATCTTCTAAGTATTTATTATTTTTTATTATCGTCATGTCTATAACTCCAGAAATTCGTAAGGAAATCG
>JAOTRI020074193.1:0-16678 GCA_028564885.2 Zoanthus sanctaehelenae
AGGGGGAGTCAAAGACTCTCATCCGCTTAACACTACAGAAACTGGAGATAAGTGCCGGCTCCATGGGCCACTGGGCTTGAAAGGATTTAGCTAATTGAGGTTTATTTTACATAATTTGTGATAATTATTCTTAAAATGAAGTTCTAACAAGTTACTCTGTAGTTTAGCATAAACAAGGGGAGGGGGGGGGGCTAATTTTTAGTTATTTCAGCTTTTTTGCCCTTTCTCCTTTATTGTCTCTTATTCTTCTTTAACCCAAGTTCACTTGGGTTGATAATGACTAACCCTCCCCTCTCACATTTCAGTTTTTATTTTGCTCCCTTTTCATAATAATTAATTTGACAGTTCCATCCATTTATCACGAACCTGAAAATACTAGGGTTGAGTTGATTATCCCTTGTTACTTTTCAAAGATATAATTTACATGGAATTTATTTGCACTTGTGTGTTTTAAAAAGCTTAAACTGCATTCTCCTTAAGGGTCATAATTAATTTTAATTTATTCTAAAAATGAAACACCAAAGGTAATTAATTCCTTGTGTACCCCAGATACGAAGAGGATTAAGTAATTCCATATTGAACTTATTGAGGTTCAATCTCATAAACAATCAGTCAGTTCAAGAGCTAAAAAAGGTCACAATATATCTCTTTACGCAAGAAGTCCACCACAGATTAATGTTTTTGCTAAAACTTCTGTTGTAGACAAAATCCTTTTAACACATCAACACAAGCGGTCTGTTCAGCAAGACTTTGACAAGCATGTGGCACAGCTCCCCATGCAAATCTCTGTATGGAAGCTAGATGGTAGAGCAACTGACTATTAACACATGGTTGCAAGTATGCTTCCGATTAGTCAGCATTATATTTGAGTAGCATTTTCTATCGAACTCACTTTCACATAGTTAACCCATATAGTCCAAGCTGTAATTCTGTTTGACAGTGGTCAAATAATTTAATTATTGTTCAATATACCAAATGAAAATAGCCAATAACGTAACTTACGCAGGGCTTTCAGTAAGTTTTTGAGTAGTAGAATGTGTTTGAAAAGTTGGAGTCTACGAGTGGAGTGCCATGCAAATATTACACTAGAACTTTAACAGGGGATTCTCAGCAACAACTCGTGTGATGAAACTTGATGTGATAGTAGATGCGACATTCATCAATTTTCTATGGTGACTCTCTGCAATTTGCTCAAACTTTTTAAAAAAATTGATATAATTTGGAGATGTAGGAATTAAAATTTCTGATTAGTAAAGCCAGAAAGGCAATTTTATTTTAAACAAAGAGAGCAGTTAAAAGTTTCTAGGAAAAGTAGGATATACAGTCTAAGGCATTGCACTAATAGCCTGAAATGGGCTGAATTAGTTCAATGTCCATCGCCAATAATCACCTTCTACTGAAACCTTTGCCTATACCAAGTGGACTTAACTATCCACCAAAAGATCTTCATCACTTACGTAATTGTGTTTGAAATAATGCCAAAACAGGAAAGAACTTTGGAGTAACAGCTTAGATTTGTCTATTGTCAAGGAATAAGATGTATGATCTCAAAAATTATGACACACGATCTCAAGTTGCATTGAAAAGTTTGTGCTTATCTGATGAGAGATGAAGGTCTATCCATTTGCAGATAATAAAAAAAGGCAGCACTTTCTCAATTATTTTAAGACCCTGAGTGTTGGTCTGGCTGAAAACTGAACCGGAGTCTCCCCAAGGTAGACTGGTAACTTACCAAACAAGCTATAAACTACGTGGCATTTAAGTTAGCTTTAAAACAATTAGGTCAAGTTGAAAGATCCTCACATCTTGTCTTCTTTTTTCAAATCAATAATACTCAGAAAAAATCTGAGCCCATGACGGGATTCGAACCCATGACCTTCTGAACACTGCGCAGACGCTCTATCCACTGAGCTACAAGGACTCTTAGGAGAGCGAGGTCATTTTTTTACGTTCTTATATAGACTAGTTGTGAACAGCGGGCATAGCTGTCTCAAGCAAACACTCACACGTCATGATTTGTTATGATTATAACTCCCCCATACCAGACGTATCAAGGACTGTCATGAACAATAATCTGTAAACACTAAATTCTGGGAAATGGTTTGAAAGGATGGGCTTAGATTTTTTCTGAATATTATTGGTTTGAAAAAAGAAAACAAGACATGAGAACTTATCCTTTCAAACCATTTCCCAAAATTTAGTGTTTACAGATTATCAAGTTGAAAGAGCTCACCAACTGATCCAGCAATTGATGTTGGTTCTTGAGGTTTCAGGGCAGACATTGGCACTTTAGCTTCAGCTTTTGGACTCTGAATGGGAGATTCATCTTCTGAAGACTGTGACAACCCATTCTTTTCCATCTCACCTGACTCCATTTGCTTTGCTGGTTCAACTGGGGCAGACTTAATGACACTGACAGCCAAGGATGCTCCAGCAGGTACTGGTCTGACCATCTGACTACCGGGGGCTACCAACGGCGAAGTAACAACTGATTGTGCTAGATGAGCTGTTCCCTGAGAAACTGCAGCGAACTGTCGATGTGTTGGTGATGCCATCATAGGCTTGTTTTGTACCATCTGATGTGCCTCTACCACCGGAGGCATTGTCTTTGTTGGTGAAGTCTCACGAGAAAGAGGAAGTGGAGGAGCAGAAGGTGGGTGGAACTGAAGACCATGTGTTGGTGAGGCAGGAGCAGACCTAAGGAAAGACAATACTTCAGACACAGATCTCATGCAAACAGTCAGTTATCAAAATAAGGACTTCACCTTTTACTCAGACACAGATCTTGTGCAAACAACCAGTTATCAAAATAAGGTCTTCATGTCTTTTACTCAGACACAGATCTCGTGCAAACAATCAGTTATCAAAATAAGGACTTCATGTCTTTTACTCAGACACAGATCTCATGCAAACAGTCGGTTACATATCAAAATAAGGACTTCATCTTTTACTCAGACACAGATCTCATGCAAACAGTCAGTTATCAAAATAAGGTCTTCATCTTTTACTCAGACACAGATCTCTTGCAAACAATCAGTTATCAAAATAAGGACTTCATCTTTTACTCAGACACAGATCTCATGCAAACAGTCAGTTATCAAAATAAGGACTTCACCTTTTACTCAGACACAGATCTCATGCAAACAGTCAGTTATCAAAATAAGGACTTCATGTTTAACTAAGACACAGATCTCATGCAAACAATCAGTTATCAAAATAAGGACTTCATCTTTAACTCAGACACAGATCTCATGCAAACAGTCAGTTATCAAAATAAGGACTTCATCTTTTACTCAGACACAGATCTTGTGCAAACAGTCAGTTATCGAAATAAGGACTTCATCTTTAACTCAGAAATGCAACACATCTTGGTATGACTTTGATATTTCAATTTTTTTCACGTCAAAAAATATTGAGCCGGTTAGAACATAAAGAGCTTTGGCTGACACAATCTCTTCCCCAATGAACTAAAATATTAATGGCCAAGATCCAGCCTAATAACTATTCTTTCTTTAACAAAGTTTACTTGACAGTAATTTATTATAATAAACAGTTAAAATTAAGTGGGCAAAAGCCAGTTGATTTTAAACTCACAGACTATCTTATTATTCATAATATGATAAAAGTCTAGTTTCACTACTAAAAGCCAATTTTCTTCTTGCTGTATAAATTCTACTTAGCTGTATTTCTGCATACATAATTTAAGTAAATAAGTCAAACCTGCATGCAAGAGTCCCAAATGGTGGTCGAAAACATGGAACACCACGCTGTCGCCTTTTTCTAAATGCCTGTTCAGCAAGTTTCTGTTCACAAGAAGGATCAATTCGCCAGAAGGAGCCTTTTCCGGGTTCATCTTGAGCTCTTGGTACTTTGACAAAGTATCGGTTAAGTGACAAATTGTGTCGGATTGAATTCTAAAAATTTCAACAATACTACAGTCAGTATTGTTTTACAGTAAATTAAATCTGTAAGTGTTCTTTAAGTGTTGTAGCTGTAATAGAATTAAGACATTCCCACTGAATACAGCTCAAAATTTAACAGCTCCTGACTTCAGCTGTTAGCTTGCTAATTTTAGACCTTGCCACAAAAGAAATATCCATTCTCTATTTTGGAGAGGTTGGTTTTACCATTTCTTGCAAAAATAATGTGATTGCTGCTCTAGAAAGAATTGAGATCAAGTTTGCAAGCAACAGGATTTAAGTTTTGTTGTTAAACTACTCTATTTTTTTTTTCAATTTATTTGTGTAGTACTGTAGATTATCCCTGTGAAGTTTTTTTTCAAATTAACCAAGTTACACTGTGCAATTAAAATTAATATAGAAACAAAAACACATCTCAAGAACTTGCTGGGCAGTTCGATTAAAAATTTTGATAATTTTTGGGCAAAATAGGTCTCCAGAAAAAGCTGTATAGTACTATAAGGATGTTTTTTTCTCATTTGAATCATCCAAATATCACAACCTACATCATAAAAAACTGCTGACATCGCATGTTGAGCCACTGATCAAAATTTGACTATTTGTTACAAAATATCAATTTTTTTTAAAAAATTAAAAAATACCATCACAAAATTTTTCTATGACTATCGTACCTAAAATTTCAAATGATGAAGAGTCAACTTTAGTGTTCAGCTCTCTTTAGCTTTTTTGGTTCAAGTATCTATTGTTCATGGAACACATCAGGTTTATTTTGCTTTGAAAAATGATGATTACCAACTTTTTAAATATGCAGATGAATAAAAGACATTTCCAAAGATTGATTCAATTTTACCCATTTAAGCATAAAATAAAACAAAAATTCTATTTTAATCCACAAATTTCACAGAGTACACAGGTGCAATACCAAGCAAAATGTTAATGGGAAAAAGCAAAAAAAGAGCTCGGAAATGTTCTCAAGTGGTCTCCAACTCAACTGGATAGCAAACTTTTTGTTTTCTTTTAGCAATCCTTAAGTTGAAGTTTGACATAACTATAAATATGAGAGAGTAACCAATGAAGTACAACTTGGCCAATGCTGGAACAACTGCCATCTATGAGACTTGCCTAAGAATGCCTAGGAAATTTTTAACCACTTTTATTACCTGCCAACCCTTGTCCGCTGTGCGATAATAAGGATAATTCTTGGTAATATGTGTGTAGATACCACTAAGGGTTAACTGTTTGTCGTGAGCTGAAAGGATTGCCTGGACAATTAACTGTGCATATGAGAATGGTGGTTTCCCGTCATCCTTGCCACTACTCCCCAACTCACTACCTATGGATGACTTGCCATCTTCTTCCAAGCTAGACTCTGCCGATACAGCAGCTGCTGCAGCCTCTGCCACTGCCTGGACAGTTGGTGGTTGATAAGAATTGTGGGAGTCGCTCCCACGAGGACTGACGGGGCAGGAATTAGGAACGCTACAATGAACAGGAAAACAAAACCACAAATTTATCAACGAAACTTATAAAATGTCAAATAATGCAAGTGTATTCTGTGCATTTAGAAGCAAAAATGAGACCTAAGATGTTTTGTATGTAGGATTAAATTGCTGATGCTTCAAGCATTAATCCCTTATCAAGACAACGTTTGTAGAAATGTATATAATTACTGCCTTTAAAACAAAAAATGTCTCAATAATGAAGCTTGACAGAACACTAACTAATACACTAAGCATTAAACACTTACTAAAACAGATTTTTTGACAGGATACAGAAAGTTAAAATAGTGTGTGATTTCTGAGGCACATTGGCTGAAGAAAAAATTAATTATATGTACAAAATTATGCGATTTTTTGTAGCAAACAGTCTCCTGCTTAGTACTCTGAGTTTTTATGAGTAAAGGCAATCATCAGGCAACTGAGAAACTATATATTGCCTTTTGCAAACAGTTAACAAAAGGTTTATACATCGTAACATTGAGGTGGCAAAGATGTGTGGAGTTTTCATTAAGACAGAGAAAGCTGAGATGGTTCAGACATAGGAAAAATGTAGAGGGTGTGTGCTGGGTGAAGTACTAATACTAAAAAGGAATATCAGGTGATTTCGTATTGTATCAGGCTTTGCTCTTCCACAATATTTCACGAGTTCTTGTTTGACATATCTTGAACTTCTAATCACACCCTTCTGTGTAAAAGGCTTTCTGAGATTTTGTTCTAGTCATGTGAAATTTTGTTTTCTTGGATTGAATTTATGTGCAATATCTCCATTAAGTGCTCTTTTGCAACAACAAAGAGCTAGGTAACATAATAAGTAGAAGAGTTCGTTCAAGCTTATAGACTAACATTTTTCTTTTTCCATTTGGAGCTCTGATGGCTCGATAACTTCAAAAAAATTTTAAAGTGGGAAGTATGTAGTAGAGTTATATTTTTATTTTATAAAAGTTCTAAAATCATTTTATGGTTAAATTCATTCACCCATTGTTGAGAATAATAAAAAGGTTAGACGAGATTTGTTTAACAGTTTAGCCTTATATTTTTTTTGTTTATGGATTTCAATATGGAGTTTTCACGGCTTAGTTAACTTCACAAATGCTTTGAAGTGAGGATGCAGTACATTTTCATTCATATTTTTACATCAAAGTCAAGCAAAATTTACTTCTGTAATTTAAAGTTATTTTCTTGAACTCTTTATCGATGTTTTGTTCCAGAGCAAAATTTCATAACGCGTACGATAACATGAAATCTTGAATCCTTTGAAAAATCATTATGAAAATCATTTTACAACTATGAGATTTCAAAATTATTCTCCATCTAATCTGTGATATATTTTTAAGTGATATATTGCTGACTCTTAAACAATGAGGTTTTGATATTTTGGATGATATATCATTGTTTGTGACATTTCAGAAAATTTCCAATTTTCATTACGAGAACAATACTTTTCTTGTGATACAGAACAATATTATTTATGTTTCTTTTTAGCATTCCTGTTTTATTGTGCGATGGAAAATATGAATGCATATAGAGTGTAGAAGTATGTGGTGCATGTGAGAAAATGACAGGGGACCTACTGTAGATGTTGTGATTGAAGGAGACAGTCATTCAGATGGCAAAGGTGAATGGAGAGACATGGTATAGGAAAGTGTGATGAATGGAAGATGCATTTTTTTAAAAAAAGCATTGGCGTGTTATGAGGAAGGAAAACAACATAATGTGCCCTTGAACTTATTAGCTATAGTTCCTATATACGCCATTTTTATGCTGTTTAAGCAGTTGATGAACATGGTTATTACAGTAGGTAAGATCTCTGCTTTCCAACCACAATGTCCCCAACCCCAGCAGTTTGCCTAGATTTGAGTATTTGCACTTGATAATATTTTTTCAGTTACTTTTGAACATGCAGAAATAAACAATTTGTTTTTAGCCCTATTTGCATTGGAACAATCCAGATTTAGAGAAGAATCAGGAATGTTACTATAGGTCAAATTATTCTAAAACAAATGTGATTTTAAAGACACAGATGATGCACATGAGTTTTGAAGGTGAGTAATAACTTAAGAACACTATAACTCGGCAAAAGCCCTTCAACAGCACAGCATTTTGTTTAATAGAAAAGCTGTTGATATCGAGTGTTGATAAAGAGGGAATCACATATCATTTTGATTTTGTGGTGTCTCTTCATTTCATAACAAGCAGCTTATCTAGGTAAAACTTGTGAAGTTCACTATCCGTTACCAAATTGAACTCAATGCTGTTTTTTTTTAATCTGAAAGAATGCCCCGCTAACATCAGCTGCAGGTGATACATCAATATAGAATATTTTACTGCATAGATATGAATGTTTCACTGTAAAATGTGCAACTTGTACATATCAAATAAAACTACATTTAGGATACGAGTAACATATTTTCTCTATTCTCACTAGTGAAGATATCATCCTTTGTTTCCCCATCTTAATTTTTAGTTTAGTTTTTTCTATTTTCGAAACTCTTGTATCTATGTGTATGTAATAAAAAAAAAATTATATGTTGGCTTGAACATGTTCATGTCACTGTGTAATACCCTCTTAATATAGATCTATAGGAGGGAAGGGTAATAGAAACAGATCAATAGCTTTGATTGTTTATATTTCAAAAACAAAAACTCCATTGAAAGAGCTAGGTATCTTCAAAAAAACTGTAAAATCACAGGTAGATTTAAAATAGTATATATATTCTAATGACTAATGATTTTTTAAATTTCTAAATGTTTATGTAAAATTATTTATGGAAAGAGACAATTAAACGATTTTTTAACTGTAAATTGAGAATAAAATATACTTGTTTTTTAAAAGACTTAAAGCCCACTCTGTAGACAAAAGAACCTTGACGGAACATATCAAGTTTGTCACGGGAAAATATTCAATGCCTCGAATGCTTAATGCAAATTGTTACAAATAATATCAAGATCTTTTGAGAAAAGCATAAACAATTGTAAAACAAGACAAAGAGGTCTAATTATTGTCCCTTTAATCAAGAAATGTAAGATCTGTTAAGATGGAATATATATGTTTACCTTTTGGTAAACATAATTTTGTACACTTGCTGTATAATTTTCACACATACAGTAAATCACCACGATTTCAAACTTTTCTTTCTATAATTTTTAACTCTAGACTTCGATTTCTGAGAGACACTTTAGTAAATTTCTTTTGTTTGAAACTGTTTCAGAAATCGAGAAAAAAACTCTCGTCGAAATCGTAGAAAAAACGTCCTTTAATCAAGAGCTCGTAGAGACGTGACTTAAACTCGAAGTTTCAGACTTTTTATTTAAAAAGACTTTATATGAAACTAAAGAAACGGTTACGTCTTGGAATCGCTGAAAAACAAAAACCTAAAACTGTTTATCTCAAACACTTCTAAACAACACGTGCTATTAAAAAGTATATCTAATTTGCATTTGTTTTTTTCTTTCGCAATCGTATACTACGGTTTTCAACGTCAAATTAAGCGAAATGACTTCTACGTTCAGATCACACCTTTCCACTCCAAAAATATTAACTTTTCACGCACCACTGTACCATAAAAAACTAGGTTTACACTGCTTTACCTAAAATTATTTTCGACGAAAAAATAATGGCTCTTTGGTCACAAAAACAAGCATGAGATTTTGATGTTCTTGAACATGACAACAAAGTTCTGTAGGCCATCGACTGTCTAGGAAATGAATGCGCTAACGGCTCGGGTTCAATTTCTACAACGACAGCACAAATCAATAACCAAGTACTTCTAAAATAATCTTACCTTATTGTTAGCGTTGGCGAAGGTATTGGCGAAGAAAACGTTGATTCATTCTCCGGAATGTTTATTTTTAACGGCGCTAAAAGTCTCGCTCGAGGAGGACTAGGAACTCGTTTCGGTGTGTTTTCGTTCACCAAAGACGTGAACCGAATTTTGATATTCGTTGAAGGAAATCTTAAAACGCCCCTGAGAAAAAATGGAAAGAAATTAGCTGTTGGTACGCCGTAAATCTTAGCAAAATTTAATGGAAAAAGTAAAATAACAATCTGTCGAGTAAACATGCCAAATACTGTACACTTACGACATTGGTAGTTTCAATGGAGGTGCACCTCGCCTGTGAAAAACACCGTCCACAAATACTCCATTTTTCCCGTTGCACTTCAGATAAAAGTTCGGCGACTCAAATTTTAGCTCTAGATGTTTCCTCGAGATGAAGCTAGAGTGTCCCATGTTTACGTCAACACTGCCCAAAGAACTATTTCTTCCTATGATAATCCGACTTTGCCGAACGAGGTATTCAAACTCGCGGCCTTCCAGTTTTGCAATCGGTGCCACAGCACTAACACTTGACCATACATCGCGATCAGGAAGAGAACTGCTTGATTTAAGAGCTAAAAGAGCTAAGGCATCGCTCTCGTTGTCTCGATAAGGAGAAGACATTTTGATGAAAAGGACAAACTTCAGTTTAGCGAGCCCAAAGCAAAACAACAACACGAGGAGAAACATACGGGAACTCCCGCCAAGTTATCTTAACCATATATGGTTGTGCAGCCTTTATTTGGTTGGTTCGACAGCTGATGTCGAAAGACAGCAAGTCCCGGGGACAATCGCAAGGTCAATAATAACCGAGATTAAATAAACTTGTTTTTCCATTCTAATAAAACTTGTAAAAAGCAAGTAGTTTCCATATGGTCAAAAACAGTCATTATGATTGAAATAATGATTACGGGCATGGATATTTCGTATTTCTTTTAAGCTACAAACCACTTTTTCATCGTCATTCGATTCGCTTTTTTTCGCCTCGGTTGTTACAAAACTAATCGGTTTTGAAGGATAGCAAACAATGAATAATTTTACACTACTTTTAAATCGCAAATAAACAAAGTAGGATATAAAATGTAACCTGGGGCCTGGGAAGGAGGAAGGGAGTGGTGATGCCAGTAACATTCGCTATATTTATTTCAGACAATTGATACCCTTTCTACATGAACCTATAACCTGATGAAGATCGGTCTGGCCGATCGAAATATAGTTACTTCAATTTATTCTCGTTGTGCGTCAACTTTTCATATATATATTTTTAAACCTTCATATTTTGGTTGACTTGGTCCGGCAAGGATCCAACGATACAGAAAGTTGAACACGGATTTTGCTACAAAATCCCTTCTACGTCGCTTTTCCGAAATTATTCGTCATTTATTTTCACTGACATTTATACGGGCTGACATTTTACTCGTCCTGTCAGTGTGTATTTTGACTCCTAAAAATATCCAATCGTACTACATACTAAGCTGTCAAGTAAGATATATTTATCTAAGTGTGTTTTTAATATAACAAAGTTTAAAACTCTTTTGTCTCTTTGTTGGTTTCACCTTTCATCCACTCCAGACAAAATGGTCACAAAGAAAGTGAAAAGCGCAATGCATTGTGGTTGAAGGAGAGCGAATAACGCATGCAAAGAATTATGTTTTATAAAGGAGAGCGAACATTGCTCAAGTTGTTGCTGTAGCAGCGCGAAGCAATGAATCGAGCTCTTTTTGTCAATTTTGATTATGAATTACTGCTCTCTGGTACCACACCAAATATCGATGAATTTGAAATCGCATTTGGGGAGTCAGGTTGGCATAGTGCACGTGGTCATCGATCGTGCTTCCCACCTCTACGACCAGGTATCGATTCCTGGGCTCCGCATGTGGGTACTCCGGTTTTCCTCCCTCTGCAAAGTCGACTTTCACGCCAAGATCTGAGCCGTCGACCTATTAAACATTAGCCTCTGGCTAGGAAGAATAGGTAACCATTTCCTTAGCAACTGACATTAAACAAAGTACAAAGTACTTGTTTCAAGTTGAAATTCTCTGAGCTGTGGAAAAGCTAAATCCGATAAGTTTGAATTGTATCTTTCCAAGCCATCGTTTAATAATGATAATTTATACAAGCGCGTGCGCTTTCCGTTTGGAAAGAGGAGCGATGGCCCACGCTTCACCCGAGCCTCAGGGGTGGATTGTGGCTGAGTTGCCTACGGCATGTGCTCGGAAAAAAATCCCTGAAAGATTCCTTAGACACTGATACGTGATACATTTTCACTTCCGTATATGTTGCAGTAAAGCTCGCTTTGTAATTGGTTCAAAAACAATGGTCTTCAGTTTTAATTATTTTTGAACCAATTGCAAAGCGAGCTTTACTGCAACATATGCGGAAGTGAAAATGTATGACGTATCAGTGTCTAAGGAATCTTTCTCAAATTTCCGACCCTCAGACGGGATTTGAACCCAGACCCCTCTACGTTCTAGTCGGATACTCTAACTAACCACTGAGTTACTGGAGATTCTATGTTGAGCAAGGATCCATTATTGCTTGATCCAGACAGCAATCATATCGTGCTGCTTATACATCCAATTTTGGAACTCTCACCCTGATAAAGTTGTGGCCAAGGCTAAAGACTGGTTTTCACTAGCGACGGAAGCATTAGCGGAAGCTTAAGCGTAAGACGTCTTATGTCAGTGTGAAAATCGAAAAACAAAGACGTAAGCAGAAGCGTAACATTGACGGAAACATAAGCATAAGGAATGGAAGGTTTCCTTTTTCTTCTGCTTCTGCTTTTTTCCCGTCCTTATGTTGCTAGTGAAAACTAGTTTATTATGCTTCCGTCGCTCACATACAAATGCGAAATCAGCTTAGCCAATCAAAATTCTCGTACCCAGTGCTCTGTACGGGAAACAAAATGGCGGATGCGTTCAATGTTATCTCGAATCCAAAACCTTTTTCTCCTTCTTTCTGTATTCGCCTTCTTTTTTTGCGTCAAAGAATGATTATAAATAAAACTAAAAGGATCAACTTTTGATCTTCATTCACCTCCATACTGTGGATTCTTGCATAACAATGAGACATTTGTTTATTTTTCTTATGCTTCCGCTAATACTTCCGCTTCTAGTGAAAACCAGTACTAGTCTTAATATGATATTAGTATTAGTGAAAAGAACCTGTAAAGGTCTTGATGATCCGAAGACACTAAGGACTCTCTATTTTTTGTTTTGCTATATACGATCTAACTTGGAGTACTGCTTGGTGGTATGGTCTCCATATACTGAGAGGAACATCGAAAAAGTAAAAAGAGTACAGAGAAGAGAAACAAAATTTATTTTAAAAATCCAGGAAAATTATGAAACTCGTTTAATGAAGTTAAATTTGATGACTCTAGAAAATAGGAGAGTGTTCCTTGATTAAGGCTCTAAATGGCACATCTAATATTAACATCAATTCTTTTATAGATTTTTATTCTGCCGGCCATTATTCAAACTCCTTTATAATTAGACATCTTGATAGTTGATCTTTGAGAAAGATGCCTGCTTGAATACGAACATACTCAAATACAGTTTTCGTAATAGAATAGTTGATTCTTAGAATCAGCTACCTAAGGAGATTAGAAGTGAAACCAATATTAAAAGTACGGGAATCTTTTTTTGAAACATTATGAGGAGTTACGAAAGAAGGATTAATTTAAGCCGTTGATCTTTTGGGTTTGATCTTGATATATTTTTTTTGTTTTATACAACTAGGTTTTTAACTTTTGAATTATTGATTTAGAAACAATCGCAGTTTTCTTTTCTTTTTTTGTCCTTTTTTCATATTATAGTGCTATTCTAAATTTATATATGCATTTTATAAACCTTTTTTTCACATGTTGGTGATCTGTTATTATATGGGGTCTAGGAGCCCTTTACGGATTCTCCATATGGCTTATTATATTATATTACTTTTATATATAGTTTTATTGCCATAAAAATTGTAATAAATAAATAAATAAATACATGCTTAGCCAAATAATTAATGGTACACGTGAATTAAAGTAACCAAGCAATAGCTTTATAATTTTAATAACACACTATATATAAAGCTTTTTAGATACATTAGTATATATATACAGTTTCAAATAAAAGCTTCAAAGGAAAGTTTCAAAATGAAGCAGAAGTTATTTCTAAACTACTGTTAGATCGAAACCTGCTTTTCCATACGGAATAATTGACAAACTTGATAAAAACAAAGGAGACGAGTAAAACGCATCCATGGCGACAGAAGTTTGAAATATCTGCCAACGGCTTTCCTTTCGCGCGAAAGTTATTTCAGTTCGAGTCATCCATATCTTGCTTTTAATAACATGTTCTTTAACAACCACAAATTCCTTCATAGCTCGCATACACTGGTGCTCAATATTATCTGGAACTTTTGACTTGAAGTAATTGTCTTCTTTTGTTCTTACGGGTGTCTGCGAACAACTTGCGGACAAAAGTAGTGCGTGATCAAAATCTTGTCTTAGAGGCTGTGAATAGCTTTCGACTTCCAACCGCGGCGAACTTTTATCAGGTTTGTCACCAGTGAGTCTTTCTTCCTCCTCACACTGGTGGCAATCTTCTTTAGAATTATTTTCATCTGAAGGGTTTTTTAATATGGAGTGCAGCCTTCGCAGTCGTGGAGTGAACACGCTGTTGGGATGCCTGTGGAACCTCACTTGCTTGAGTTGTTTACGATAGTTAACCCCGTAGTAGGTGAATGTTATTTTCACAACTTGATCTTTACTTCCAAGCTGAAAATCAATATAGTTGTTGATGTTTTAACAATGTTTCTCATTTGAATTATAACGCTTAAAAAAGCTAACTCATTTACAGGCCAGGTGGCCTAGCTATGGAATCGGCGCTTATCTCGAGAACTGATTCCAGATACACTGATAAATCATACATTTTCACTCCCTTGTAGTAACACTTGCTCTGCAATTGGTTCAAAAACAATGGAAATTAAAGACCATTGTTTTGGAACCAATTGCAAAGCGAGCTTTACTGCAATTTGGTCTATATGTACAGAAGTGAAAATGTATGACGAATCAGTGTCTTAGGAATCTTCAACCTCGTTCCCAGAACCTTTTCCCTGGCTTGGGGGTTGTGCCGGGAGAAGAATACGCCGCAACCCAACCACCAACCCCCAACCCCCCAAGCCAGGAAAAAGGTTCTGGGAACGAGGTTGAGGAATCTTTCAGCATTTTTCTTGTTTCTGTAGCGTTAAGCGGATGAGAGTCTTTGACTCCGCTTGGACGGGACAATAAGCCATTGCTGGTTGGCTCCAAATAAGACTCTAGTACTCGTTCATTTCTTCCAGAAGTACGAAAAGCTGAGCTAGCTTAGACGGAAAAGGCCACACAAATATTCGAATACCAGTAGAATCGACCCGGGTTCCGTGATGACATCACCACGGATAAAACTTGAGTTTTTTTAAAGAAAAGTTAATAGTAGCAAAGCATCAAATGATAGATGTCTCATGCTATGGTTTTGGTTACACTTCTGATTGGCTCTTAGCGTAGTGAAGAATGTATTTTATAATACGTGTAATACGTGTAATGCGCGAGAAGCGATCTACTTAAACATCAATAAGTCCGATCTCAATCGCACACCTGTCTCACTCTTGGGACCCAGTACTGCCGTCACGCGTGTCGGAGTTTAAAAGACCTCGACCGCGTCACTGCAGTCATTGTGATCAAGGCCCTAGTTAGAGCCGAAAGCTCAGTTTCATTGTTAAAAAAATGTACCGGGTTTTTAAAGCTAAGTTTATACATGTAGTAATGACAGCAGAGATGATCGAAACCAGGACTTTGTGTTTCAAAGGCAAAAGTCTTGTTAGTTAATTTGCACACCTCGACAAATTCCCGAAGTTTGTGATAACATAAAACTTTTAACAGTTGCTTTCAACATGCATTTCGTGTGTGTTTGGCTCTACATTTTACGGTTTTAGTTTCATTTCATGTTCATATTGAATTCGCAAGTCCTCACGTATCCGAAATGTTATTGGATTCAAAAATTTCCACTCTGGATAGCGGACTCAAAATTTTCCGGATTTGTTTGCAAATTCGCCGGATGCGTGTGGACGATAGCCGTCACCGAAAGGAAAAAGTTTTCAGGTTCAAAAATATTCGGATACGTGTGAACGAAGCCTTATAGAACACAAAATAAAAACTAATTTCAAAAACAGATGTATGAAATGTTTGAACTAGTTCATATAGTACAAACGCCCCGTAACATATTTCTTACCGTTCTACTCAATGCTGTTTCTTTATCTACTGTGTTTGGTATACAGAATGATGACAAAGGCACATCGAAGTCTCGCACGACTTGTGTTTTTGTGATCTCTCCTGTTTTAACAAGGTGTTCAAACGTTTCCTGTAGTTTTGTCATAAGGAATCCTTCGCAAACTCTAACTCTTCCTTCCCAACGGTCAGAGAAGAGAAAATGCCAAAATTCTCCAATATCCATCCGGATTGGCAAAGTTGTTTGTTTGACATGACAAGGATCTTCTGCAAGAACGATTGAAGGTAGCATTTCACGCAAGTAATTGTCAACCTCTTCATTCTCTTCTTGTGCAACTGATGGAGGCTGCTTACATTTTCTGATTTTTTTCTTTCGTTTGACCGGAGTTGTTTTAGGTGTAGGTGTTTGTTTTTTCTCTTTCTTACTTTTTGGGCTTTTCAGTTTTGGTGGCATCTTTCTAACTTTATAGCTTTTATCGAGAAACTTTGGCAAGTTTACAAGGACGTCATAATCGGTCACGCCGCTTCAACGTTTGCGCGAGCCAGTAAATCAACTTTTCTGTTTGAAAAAATGAAAGACATGACAACAAACCAATTGAAGCGTCAGTAAATATAGTTAAGAACATCGACAAAACTATTTTTGCTAAATCGTGATACGTAATATGTACTTTTTTTTGTTTTCAAATGCCTGAGTTGATGAAAATGTCTTAGCGGTTTGTAAACATGCTTAAGAAAATTTCAAAGAGTAAGTTAAAAAAAATGTCAATGGTAAAAAGACCAGGATAAACTTTTGTATCTACTAATAGAATTGCAAACTTGGGGAGACCCTCTGACCAATAACCATTTTTTCGCTACATTTATTGATATCTTTAATGATATTTATGCGTCGTTATCAAATGTGAAAAATCCGATGTATAATCACGTCACAGATTGAATATGTTACTTCAATTTATTCTCGTTGTGTGTCAACTTTTCATATATATTTTCTTAAATATGAAGGAAGCCTCTTGAATATTTGAGATTATTTGGATGAGATTTGAGCATAGAGATAGGTTTTGTAAATGTAGCTTTTTTAAGAGAAATTTGAGTTTGGGGGAAATAGGCCATTTCCGAGTTCTCTTGTGCCTCTGATTCAAAACGAGTCTAAGTGCGAAACCTTTCATATTAAAATGATTCTGTATTCAGTTTCAT
>JAOTRI020074275.1:0-16676 GCA_028564885.2 Zoanthus sanctaehelenae
GCCAGTTGTAAATTACCTTTTATGAGTGAGATTTACAATTGTTTGTAAAATTATTCTTTAAAAAATAAAGTTTCCATCATCATTATCATCATCATCATCATCATCATCATCATTGAAAGACGTTTTGTTATTATGTTTGTTTTATGTTGTTTACAGATTGCTGCCAAGGAGAAGGAGCGCGAGCTACGACGTAAAAAGTACCAAGAAGAACGAAAGAAAGAAGAAGAAGAAAGGAAAGAACGTCAGAAGGAAAGAGAACTTGAGCGAGAGAAAGAAAGGGAGCGGGAACGAGAAAGACAACGCGAACGAGAACGGGAAATAGAAAAGTTGCGAGAAGAGAGAATAAAACAAAGGCAAAAAGAAAGGGAAAAAGAAAGGGAGAGGGAAAAAGAAAGAGAAAGAGAAAGGAGACAGCGATCTTTAGATCGAGCTCGTGACAGAGCTAGAGCACGCGATCGCCGCCGATCAAGTTCCCCACGACCACGAGGCCGCAAAAATCGTAGCGACAGCAGTAGTAGCAGTAGCCGGAGTCGAAGTCGAAGCCGTGACAGGGGTGGCGCTAAACGGCGATGATTTTCTCATTGGTGATGTTCTTTCTAAGAACGTTTTTTAACGTGTTTTAACAGAACTTATTAACACAAATAAAGTAGACAAGAGAGCCATCTCGTCCGTCTCAAGCACCAGCTTAGAATTTCACCTGAGATACACATTTTGATTTTTAACTGTCATTTGGCCACTTCATATGAGGGAGAACCATTTGTTTTTGGTTTTTTGAGGGGCTTCGGGAAAGGGAAGGTTTAATCCATGCAAGATTTTTTCGCTCAGACGAACAAGTAAGATATTTTTTACTTGTAAAAAAGCTAAACTTTAGAATACCAAGACCCTTCTTTTAATGACATGGTAATTTACTCTGCGCATTCGTCACTCTCTAAAAACAAATGCGCAGAATTATATTAACGACAGTGTCGGGGTATTCTAATGTTGCTCCAGTTTAAAAGTGCAGCACTAAAAATTTTTCTTTCATAGTTAACACTCTTAGGACTTCCCGATCAGTTTTAACACCGGGGTTTTCCATAATTTACACAAAATAAAATTAAGTTTAAGAATATAAGGTTGATCAAGCAAAGCAAACTACAGAAGATCAAAACTAAGATTCCATCAAACTTGTCTCATAAAAAGTACTGGAAAAAGTTGTGAGAGTTTTACAATTGATCTCTTCAGCTGGGACGGAAATGGTTCGAAATTTGAAATTTGAAATCGTTTTCATTACAGGATGTGTTTTCTTGACTGTATATTGCACGATATTTTTCATTTTTCAGTGGTTGCAGGAAATATTATATTTATCATATATTTTAATTCTCCCTCCCCGCTTTTAAATTAATGGTGCTTAGCATGTTTTAAACACAGGTCGTTTACAGTAAAAACCCGCAACTAAGAACGTAAATATTCAGGAGTTAACCTAAACAGGTTCTTATATCAATGGTGGTTAACAGAATTTTAGGCTATTTAGGTTCTTAAAGTGCATATGACACGGATTTTTTTTTCGCGTTTTTTCACATTTCATACTTGAGAAAGACGAAATTGATATTCTTAGTCCCCAATAAAAAGTTTAACCACGGTTTTTTGCGTCTTAAAAACACAATTTTGAAGTAAAAATTTGTCCGGACTCTGGGTTCTGGTATGACGTCACATTGTTTGCAACTTGCAATCTTATGCCATCACTATAGCTGGTATTTTGACAGTTTTTTTTATTCGGCGCTCCGGCCATGCAATATCTTACTCTATTTTTTGTTGTTTTACTCTCCATCGCTGTTTTTTTCTTTTCTTCAAAGAAAATTTGCAAGCATGTGACGTCATAGGCGGTGGTTTGGCCGCGCGGACGGCGGACACTTTTTAAGCAAAAAATCAACATTTTCAACACGCAATAAAACGACAGGAAAAGATTTTTGACAGAAAATAACTTCGGTTTATAGTTAAGATTACATTAAAGTTTAAAAAACTTCAAAAAAAATCCGTGTCATATGCATTTTAAAATGGGTTCTTAAGGAGAAAAAAGATTTCATACACAGCTGCAAAGAAAATGCTCATTAGCCTACACTTTCTGTTTTTTCCATTATGGTGAGCAGATCTTCATATTGCTTTGTATGCTTTGTAAGTCGACATAACTTGCTCTCATTTTTCTTTAAAAAAAAACAATTTTAAAGCAATGTCAATCTGCTTTTTTTTCTTCAAATATCATTCTTGCAATGCAGTTGTAATGTACTTTTATGATTTTAGAAAATAAGAGCCTGGCTTTGATTTCTTAGGCTAAATAGGTTCTTGTTTATAGGAGGTATTAATGACTAATTTTAGGCTAGCAGGTTCTTAATTTTTAGGTTCTTAGTTGGGGAATTTTACTGTAATTTACATGGAGTTGTAAAGAAAGAGAAACAATGCCGCCTGAAGCATTTTATTTACAATTGTATTGGTTGTTTTGTATAGAATAGATATTCATAATAAGAAGGTGCGTCCTTTAGAATTTCTCCTTTTTTCCTTACATTTTCATTTACATTTTACTCAGGCTGTTATGACAAAGAAACTTTCTTCTATTTAAAATGAGCTGGGTTGTGAGAATTTATATTATATCTGTTTTTAAGCCGTTATTTTATTACTTGTATTGGATTTACTAGGGTAATAAATGTCCTCGTTTGTAACGGTTCATGTTGGCTTTGTTTGCTGAGAGTGCTCCTAGAGCAGGAAAGGAGGCGATAGGACACAATGCCCTTTCTAGGTAAGATCCCATTTAGGTCCACCGGTTGAGTCTTCAGTGCCTTGGCCAACGGTTTATTCTCATTAATCTATAACCATGTTAAAACAAAGGCAGCCCTTTCTCATTTATTTAAAAATTCTGATTGTTGATTGGTCCAGGTGGGTGTGGAACTCTGGTAGCGTATCAATTGAATTAAGGAACATCCATATAAGGAGTTGAGAAGAATAAAACTCTCGTAAAACGCATTAATTGCCAAGGAATAAAATCAAAGGGGGGAAAACTGTCAAAATGTTATTTAATCAAAAACTAGTGACTTATGGACAAGATTCTGCAATCAATTTCATCGTTAAAGCAGAATTTTCTAAAACACGTATACGCATAAAACTATTATTTAGTTTAGTCGCTTTTTTCATCTTGTTCCAAGTCGGCAAACAAAGAATTGAAACTCCTCCATCTTGGTTAGAAAAAAGCTTTGTTGGCAATGGTCAGCAGTCACTCGTGGCGTCCTGATTATTTAATTAGCAAGTCGACATCGAGAAGGGACATGTATACAGCTTATGATAAGATAAGATAAGACTCGCCCTAACTTTAATTCAGCCAATAACAAATCTTGGAATGTAGTATATCCGTTAAAAACGGTCACCGGCCAAAAATAATTGTGTAAAAAGATGCTTTGAATGTCCCAAGAAAGAGAAAAAAAAAATACCGGGGTTAGCACCCAGCCACCCAGTGTAAGATTGATTGCGATGCTTGTAGGGATGTACTATTTTTAGGAATCAAAAACGGCAGTTTGGTTACTTTTAGGGGTTTTCAGAGTAAAACTAAAGTTATTTTATTGAAACGGTGTTTTTAGGGCCGGTGTAAAGACAAAACGGCGATCAATTTTTTTATGTAAACAAACAAACAAAACGACCAGAGAATGCTACAGGGGATTTTTATGGTCAAACAATTTTACCCTTTGATACTTTTTTTGGTATTTTTCCCATTTTCCGACGAGCATTCCAATCTTTTCTACTTCGAAATAACTCCTTTCCCCAAAGGAAAGGGGGCCGATATTCAGGATGATGAATGACTTTATATGCGGTATGTAATTTGCAGAGCTTTATTCGAAAACCTGCAAGATTATGTCCATTTGTATAAACAATTTCAAACAATTTAGATTTAAAGCCACGAACACTTAGGGTGGTCTACCTGTGCGAGAACTGGGATGAGTTAATTTCGGAGTCAGTCATTCTGGTATGGAAAATGTTGATGTATCATGTACGACAGTGATTTATATGAAACCGGGGCGAAATCGTATTGAAATGAATCCCGATCCGGCGTCTTAAATACAACGCCTAATAACAAACATTTTAAAATCCTGCAGCCATGATATTTAATAAAAGGTTCGTGAGCACTTGGGATTTTTGGAGTTGTGATTTCTAAATGAATATTATCCTTCAAGCCAAACGCTTGTTTTCTTCGAGAAGCTTTGCTTCCGTAAAAAAAAAAAACTAGTGAAGTTTTTTCTAAAATGATTTAATTGCATGCCAGATCAGACAAAACAACAAATAGACTGCGGTCAGTTGCGAAGCAGCTGCTAAATAGGACCCTGCACGCACTGATTGCATGGTCAAAAATCCATGTTTTATTAGTGTAAAAAAACATAAAAAAAATGTTTGTTTATTGTTTTTCCCAACCGCGGTATTCTTTTTGCCAACAATTTTATTAGACATTTTTCGGAAACATTCTATTTAAAGACCCTTATGATTGAGCTCTCTGTATAATAACAGAAAGAGAGTAACTAGTTATCAAATAAGAAGCGTAAACTGTTGAGAGGTCTTTGTGCTTTGTGTTAGGGGGGTGCGTTCGATAAGGTAGGGGTTAATTAGGACCTGAGAGGAGATACGGACTTCGTGGTGTTAGGACGGAGATTGTGGGAATCAGTTTGCGTTAGTCACCAGGGCGGTAGCCAGTATGAGGGAACCGAGGCACTTGCCTCGGTAAGAGCTTTTACAATTTTACAATTTTACTTAAAACTGTTTATGAAGTTACGAAAAGGCCCTCAAAAATGCTGGAAATCGCATTTCCAAGAGTCTGAATTTCAAAATTTCTCGGGGGGTATGCCCCAGGGCCCTTAAAAATTCCCGCCTTCGTCGGTCGTTGTCTCGCCTTCGACGCTCGTGCTACCCCGTCGGGGTCTTTCGCGCCTCGGTTATAGTTTCTTCCTGGCTAAGGCCCTGGTCACGTGATTTTTGTCTCATACTTTTTGAGAAAATCGAGGCATGTTTTTGGGTTAGGGTTCCTGTTCTTGGATGGCTAGTGACGGTTATTTATCATGGAGAATTGAACCTTGCTTGTAATAGTTGAGGAAAATGTTTGTGGGTTTTCCTAGTAATGTTGACATGCCAACTATTGATGCACTTCATTTAATGGGTGAGTTAGGAGCAAATCAATCGGATCAAATGACGTATATCATTAGGGTATGATCAGCTAAACGCTTCTTGTTTGAGTCTGACCTGCTAAATTGCCACCCAGCTAAGTATCTCATCTTTACAGCAAATTTTTCTAAAAGCAGTCCGCCACAGTCTAATTTTCCGACGCATGCGCAAGATCGACTTCCACTCAACACGCTGGGGTTGAAGCGATAACGATCTCATCGAATCCTGACATTACAGTCAACTCTCGATATTGCGGACACCCTGCGAAACTGGCAATATTTAAAGTATTATAAAGAAACCGTTTGATAGCATTAATGTGAATTCTATCGAACCTGAACTTGTAGGGCACGCAAATATATTAGGTGCCGGTTATTTTGTCCAATAATTCATCATGGAACAACCATGTCACTGCAATCATAACGAAGGCCAATAAACGTGTGTTTTTATCATTTTATTAAAGCGGGCGCATGTTCCTAAAAGCGATATTGTTAATTTTTATAATAAAAATTGAATTCTCCATGTAAAATATTTTTTAAAATGTTGGCAAGAAATGTTAAGTTAAAATAACGACAGAACGAAATAACACGATTTTAAATAACACGAACATTTTTAAAAATATAGTAGATAGTTTTCTTTTATTATATTTTAATATTTTTCATATTTCGTAATAATTACGCAATTCAGTCCCATTGACTGTCTTAACCTGTGTTGCAGCGAAAAAAACGAGGGCGACATTTGTCTCTCGCCAATTGGCGACAAGCGGACGAGAAAAGAAACAATAAAGCGACAGCGTACGAACAACCTGTTCAGCGGTGTGTACGCAGTAGTACCCATGATACCTCAGGAGGCTTGATGGATGGTTCACGCGGTTGGCGTTCAAAGGTATCTTTAAGTTAGAGTTAATTTTCGGAATTTGGAAAATTTTACCGTTTATTCAGTTCGCGGCTTGTACAATTCATCACCTGCTCCATTTTATCAAATTCGGAAAATTGTAATTGGTAAGTTTTGCTCCGTTTAGATGCGTTTTAACAACTTTAAATCAAGTCTGTTTTATGATATTGAAAACATGGCGGTACTATCAAGACAAGCGTCACACTAACTTGGTAAAATATGAGTCCCTTTATCCTTATTAGTTGCTCTTCGTGTAGGAGGTAAAAAGTTGGATTTTGCAGTAGTTTGAAGTTCGAGCATGCCAATGACAAGCGTGCGTGTCTCTTTGATTTTGATATAATTTTAGTCGCCCAGGGTACTATCAAGAAGACGCCATCCTGAAGAATAGCTTGTAAAGTGTGCTTGATTTTTTAAAATAAGCCGTAAACCTAACCCAATGATATAACTGCCATTGAAACAGTAGTGTTAGTATTAATGATTTATTACAAGCATGAAATGAAGCACGAAATCTTACAGGAAATTCTTCAGGGGGGGAGGGCTTCTTCTTCGCGTTTTCCGCTGTTTTATTATTTGTAAGCTCATAAGTCATTGTTTACATTACACACCCTAAATCTATATGCCATTGGAGAGGTTATTAGAATAACTCACCAACTCTAATTTTATGATCAGTTTTTGTGGAATACTTGCTTTGTAACTGTGTACATGTGGTAGTAAAGTTAACTTTTTAGAAAATCTCAAGGAGTAATAGTAAACCCTATGGTTTAAATGCTTTTCTCTATTTTTTTGCATATTCCCTTTCTGCCATTTTTCAAAATATATTTAATTAATAGTCTTGGATATTGTGAGTTACATAGATGCCAGTCAGAGTATTGACCATAGATGATTTAATAGCGTAGCACAACTGTTGCATAGACTCAAACTGTGCCACACACAGACTGTTGCTGGTCAACAATTTTTTTCAAATGGCCTTACCACTTAGATTTTTTGAATCACAGACATGATTTACCTTTTTCCATGACAAATGGAAATAAAATAAAAAAGCACTTTCAAGAAAAGCAGTAAAATCATTGTAAAAAACATTCAGTGTTTTAATTGTAGAATTTTCTTAGTGAAGTCCCAGAACATGATCAGCTTTTTTACAATTAGAAATATTAAATTCAGCCTACCATCAAGGTTCTCGCTGAATGATTTATCGGAGTTGTGTGGGAGCAGTGATGTTATGTGGGAGTGAAACATGGTGTTTGAGGGAGAATGAGATGGCAATTTTGAGAAGAATCGAGAGAGCGATGGTGAGAGCAATGTGTGGTGCAAAACTGGTGGAGAGAAGGAGAACAGAAGATCTAATGGAGATGTTGGGATTGAAGGAAACAGTGGTTCAGATGCCAAAGGCGAATGGAGTGAGATGGTATAGGCATGTGCTAAGGAGGGATGATGGCCATGTTTTGAGGAAGGCATTGGAGTTTGAAGTGAAGGGAAAGAGGAAGTGAGGACGACGGAGGAAGACATGGAGATTGCAGGTGGAGAAAGAGAGTAGGAGTGTTGGTTTGAAGAAGGAGGATGCAATTAATTGAGCGAGATGGAGAGTGCGAATGGGAGAGGTCGCTGGCAGAGTGGGGTAAATCCGGCCACCAACATGTACAGGGATAAAACCGGATCAAAACTGGATTGATGATCATATGAAAAGCTTAATTTTTTTAAACAATAAACTCCGTTCTCAATCAGTCCTCAATTCTTGTTATAAACCTTATAACATTAACTTGTCATGTAACTTTTAAACTGCAAGATTGGAGTTTTCTCTCAAACAGTTTTCAACATTACTAAATTTAAAACAACATTTGTATTTGTTTATTTTAATTAATTTTTAATTTTTGGTAAAACAGAAAATGTCAAAAGCTGGTCTGTTTGTTAGTTGTATGTTTTCGAATAACAAATCCAGTGGCCAACCTATGGGCTAAGTTGCAGAATACCCGACCATTCTCTGTAATTTATTCTGCGCATTCCTCGTTTTTAAGAAATATATGCATAGTTAAATCTAGAACAATAGTGGACGGGTATTCTGCAATTGCTCCCAACCTATGTACCATCATAAATCGGGAGCAACGAGCTCCAAAGGTGCTAGCTTCTAGGGGGGTCTGAAAATTGGAAACATTAAAACACCATTTTCAGCACTCTCAGGCTGAAATATGTGGCAAAATGGCACTGAAACGAGGTGACCTTTTTCCTCTTTACCTTTATCTTAAACATATGCAGCTGGTGTACTTTACATACTTTTATTTATTTATATTATACCATCATTGTGTTCAGTACTCTGTTAAAGGAAGTACTGTAAATAAGAAATTAAGCTCTGTTGCATTTTAAAATCGGGACATTTTCCATCCCAACTGATGTTGAGTTGGAATTTGGGGTTGTCAGTAAAGATTGGGACTGCCCCACCTAAATCAGGACGGTTGGATACTCTGCAAATCAATGCAGAAGCATTTCTAAATGACATATTTTGAGACACTTTTTTTTTTCATTTCTGCACATTGAATTTGGTTTTAATTTAGTTTATAAACAAATTATATGAAAGTTGGCATTTAACAAATTAAAGTAATAACACAGATGTTTACCATCTTAAAAACTTTTTATTCAAAATGATTGCCGTTATTTAATTTCAAGCCATTAATTGAATTTTTGACATGTTACTCTATTCAATTATTGTAAAACTGTTCTTTTTTTTTGCTTTTTTCTGAATGATTGACCCTGAAGATATTTTTAAAACATCAGAAAAATTAATTTTGTTTGACCTTATTCAGTTCATAGGCTTTTTGTAAAGGCGTAATCTTGTTTACTATGAAAATTTCTTTTGCCTCCTAATGTGTAGGCAACCTGCTAACTTTTCATTTCATTCTTTTGTAGCAGTTTTTACCCAATTCTCTGCTAAACGTTTTAGCTTGTGGCTAAAGGCTTTAAGCAATGAGTACTGATATCAAGTCATCTCCTGATAAAGATGACAAGGAAAGAGAGAGACGACTTCTCAAGAGAAGTGCACCTACTGGTCATGGCAGTGAAACTAACAGAAATGATCCCCGCTCGCTGCGCTGTCGAGTGTTTATAGGAAATCTGCCAACTGATAAGATGTCGCGCCAGGATGTTGAAAAGATTTTCATGCGACATGGTAGAGTAACAGGAGTTTCAATTCATAACAACTATGGCTTTGTGCAGTATGCCGATGAGGCTGGAGCTGATGAAGCTGTTGCAAAAGAGCACGGACAAGTATTCTTTGGAAAAAAAGTTGGTTAGTGAAATACAATTAAAAATATATATACCAAGGGAAAAAACAAAGTGACTTTCTATAAAATGCTAAATTCTCCCAAAATGGTATGAAAAGATAATATGTGTGATAATGTGAAGTAATATGAGCAACATTTTTGACCAACTTGTAGGTCAACATTGTTGCACTACAGGTTGGAAATTAAAGTTGCACGTATTACCACTTACAGGAAAAAAACTTTTCATACAACAAAATTCACTGTTGCAGTTGCACTCGTTTTTGTCTTTTGAGTGGTCAGTTCAGAGAAAGCGTGACACTGGTAAAGTGCTATCTAGATGTAAACAAACAAGATATCTGCTACTTTCTTGCTGAAGAGAAAGCGTATGGCAGCACTTTCGATATTATTGCTGCTAGAAGAAGAAAAAGAAAAACGTACAAAAAGAAACAGAGAAGTTTATATGAGAGACTGGATTGCTTGTTGGACGGAGAGGGGAGTTTACCACCAGCTGGTATGAGAGCTTGAAGTAGAAGATCGAAATGTGTATCAAAATTTTTTCTGCCTTTGAAAGGTGAACTGTTTAGGTTTATTGTTGAAAAAGTGACACCTCTTATCCCAAAAAGTCCCACCCTTTCCTTACCTGCTTAGTTAGAAATAACATTGAAGTAAATGTTCTTTTATCAGTTTTGGAAGTATCTCAGAGACAAGGAAACTTTTCTAAATTTTCAATAAACTGAAGTTTTTTCTCATCTCATCTCTTTTGTCTTCAGAGCCTCCTTGATTAGCCATATTGTTTGTTTTGGTTAAGAGTGCGTGCACATGCTTGACGATCTGACGTCAGCTTCAAAGAACCAATTGCTAGCCTTTGCTTTCTGTTTTGTTGCATGACAAGTTGTCGTGTAGGTGGTAATACGCCCAATCAAAATATATTTGTTGTGAAAAGTAGAAGCCGCTTCTACTTTCTGCAACATCACCTGACAACCTGCAACAGTAAATTTTGTGTGACAAGTTTTTCCTGTATGAGGTAATATGCGTAACATTAAATTCCAACCTGTTTTGCAACAATGTTGTGCTACAAGTTGGTCAGAAATGTTGCGCATATTTCTTCACCTATAATAATGTGAGATGAGAACTTGAACAAAATTCACTAATTAATGTCATTTTCAGAAGAATTCTTAGTTCTCCCGAAAGCTAGGAAGAGACAATATGTATTATCTAGTGAGAGTTAAGAACTTAATCAAAAATCACTTATGTAAATTTTGCACTAAACCCTTCAATTCTCTGTGAACTGTTGGCAGTTTTATAGAAATTCCTGGAATTTAGTTTTAACCAATATATTTGTTTGGTTATATGTACATGGTTGAAAGAGATTATTTTTAGTATCTTCTTTTGAGTCAATCAACAAATCTAATTTTGATCAGGATTTATCCAGACCTTGCTGTTTGAGGTGAGCAATGGCTCGCACAAAATTGATAGATGAGAAGAGCAGTAAATCTCTCACCTACCTGCCAAAATTTTTTCGCTTCCTTGGAGAATACCGACAAAGATACTTTTTGTGCTTTGCTTTTAAAGATTTGAAGAATTTAGTATCCAAACAACTTTTATTAGAATTTTTTATATGGCTTGAAAATTTCTCGCAATCTGATTTGTTGCTGACGCATAATAACCGATCAAGATTTTCTTGTAATGACAGATCATTATTTTTGCGCTATGGGCGCACAACCAGAAATTTGAAAATTACTTGCAAGTATGACAAAAAATGTAAACAGCCATATAATAAATAACTTATTAACCTCATCCATTCAGGCATTACAGGGAAATCTTAGACTTTCAATTGGCAAACCCTGTTTGTCTCCTTTTTGTGGCCATCTTTTCAACTCCCACTCTCCATGTTGTACCATTCATGACATCCCTTTTCTCCAAACCAACTAATCTAGCTCATCTTCTCCACTTGCTTGTTTAGTTGTCCTTGCTTCCTCTTTCCCTTCACTCTGATGCTTTCTCAAAGCATGCTTATCATGCCTCTCCATCAGGTCCCCTGTTCTTAATTTCTCCATCAGTTTTTGTGCCACTCATTGCTCTCACCAATTCTTTCTTGGTCCATCCTAAAATTTCCACCTCCTTTTCTCTCATACATCATGTCTTACTACACAACTCTGATAAAACATTCTTTTTATTGTAAAAAAATCTCTCACTGTTTCTGCCTCTAAACATAATTCCTCCACTGGTTCAATTAATCCATCAAATTACTTCTTGCATCATCCGCACATCTTTGCCCAAGTCTGGGGTCACCATTTAACACTTCACACACAACATTAAGTTGGCTATTACTCACTTCCCACAAGTACCACAAGGATCTACAGTAAAAACCTGCAACTAAGAACCCACATTTTCAGGAGTTACGGTAGCCTAAACAGGTTCTTATATAAACGGTAGTTTACATAATTTTAGGCTATTTATGTTCTTAAAATGGGTTGGTAATCCTGAAGAAAAATCCTATTAATACACAGCTGCAAAGAAGTTAGTCATTAGACTATACTTTATATTTTTTTCATAATGATGTACTGATCTTCATATTATTTAGTATTCTTTACAATTAAGTCTACATATCTTGGACTCATTTTTCTTTAAAAAACAATTTTAAAGCAATGACAATCTGATATTTTTTCTTCAAATATGATTCTTGCAATACAGCTGTAATGTACTTTCATGATTTTAGAAAATAAGAACCTGTTTTAGATTTCTTAGGTTAAATAGGTTCTTTTTTTAAAGGGGTTATAGATACGAATTCTAGGCTAGTAGGTTCTTAATTTTTAGGTTATAAATTGCAGGTTTTCACTATACCTTACTTGCAGACACTGCAGCTTCTACTAATTTTTCTTCCTAAATTTTCATAGCTCAGACTACGGTACTTTAAAAGCTTTTTGACTTTCGATTTTCAGTACATCTAAGATCTTTTTCAATTTATTGTACTTTCAGATGTAAATTTGGCTGGGGAAAGAAAAAAGATGGAAAAACGAGGTCTTGTTGAACCATCTCATCCCCGAGATTTACAAGAACCTCCTTTTAGAAGGGAACGAGAAATGGATGACAGAGAAAGAGATAGGCTTAGACGATCTCCCCCTAGAGACAGAGACAGATTTGATGATTATGACAATTTTCCACCACGATTTGATCACTTTAGGCGTTCACCATCTCCAGTCCGTAGACGAGAGGAACATTTTGGAGATCCATTGCATGGTCGAAGAGATGAAGGTCCATATGAAAGAGGTAGATTTAGGGATGATCCATTCTTCAGAGATAGAGAACCATTTGACAGGAGAGAAGGACCTCCAAGTCTCAGAGAATTACCTCCTGATAGGAGAGGAGTTCCACTTGATAGAAGAGATTTACCTCCAGACCGAAGAGATATGCCTCCAGACCGAAGAGATTTGCCTCCAGACCGACGGGATTTGCCTCCAGATCGTAGAGATTTGCCTCCAGACCGAAGAGATTTGCCTCCAGACCGAAGAGATTTGCCTCCAGACCGAAGAGATTTGCCTCCAGACCGAAGAGATGTGCCTCCTGACCGACGGGATTTGCCTCCTGACCGACGGGATTTGCCTCCAGATCGTAGAGATTTGCCTCCAGACCGTAGAGATTTGCCTCCAGACCGTAGAGATTTGCCCCCAGACCGCAGACATTTGCCTCCAGATCGTAGAGATTTGCCTCCAGACCGCAGAGATTTGCCCCCAGACCGTAGAGATTTGCCTCCAGATCGTAGAGATTTACCACCTGGCCGCAGGGATTTGCCTCCAGATCGCAGAGATTTACCTCCAGATCGCAGAGATTTACCTCCAGATCGAAGAGACTCTCCCTCAGTCCGAAGAGATTTACCACCTATGGATAGAAGGGAGCCAATGCCAGATCGACGAGAATTGTCTCCAGGAAGAAGCAGAAGAGAACTGCCTCCTCCAGATCGAAGGGACAGCCGACCCCCTTTAAGAAGAGGTTTGTCTCCAGATAGGAGAGATATGGAACCCCCACTCCATCATGGTGAACCGTACGATCGGAGTAGAAGAGATCCTTATAGCAGGCCAGACTCCTACTATGATGATTATCACAGATATGATTCTTATGGTCGTGGCTATGATGATTACCCACCTTCAAAGCGATCTCGTTCTGATTACGATGATAGAGATAGTTATCCTAGCAAGCCAGTCCAGGCACCAACAGATTGTGTCATTCTTGTGGTCAATAAGCAACAAAGGTATATTAAATTCATAGTTGAATTCAACCCATTGCTTTTTATTTCTCATGTCAAAAAGATACAAGGGTTTCCTTTACCTTTTGTTGTCATTTGTTTCCATCTTTTTCTTTTTTAACCCTTCACCCCTTGAGATATGGTACTTTAAAGTGCCCTTGTTTTGGTCATTTTCAGACTTCATTTACAAGATGATTCAGACAGTGTGTAGCTACTGTAGCTAGCTAAATCCTTATATGGCCTAGTGTCCCATGGGGTTGGTGCTTATCTCCAGTTTTCATAGTGTTAAGCAGAGGAGAGTCTTTAACTCCCTCTGAACGGGACACTAATCCAATTCGAAAGGAAAGAAAGCTAAGTTGGATTAAGTGAAAAAAAAGGTCACACAAATATTTTTATTTTGGCAAAGTGCCAGGATCAGTGCCAGACTTTATGGTTGGAAAGCAGAGGTCTTACTAACTGCTCCAACCATATCGACCCAGTGTAAACCTGGTTGCTTTTATTCCTGGCTATAGCAATCAAAAGCTTTGTGACGCACATCATAGAATTGCTAGTAGCCATTGTAAGTAATCAAAACTCATTTTTCGGAGTACAACATTGCTACCATGATATCAGGTGATAACAAACAATTGTCAAAGTGTTAAAAAGTCAAGTTCTTTGTTTTTGCAGAGGCTATGCTGAAATGGTTGAAAGGAGATTGCGAAGCCTGGGGTTGGTAGTAGAACATCAGTACCTGGGAACACTGGCTCTCACAGAGACTTTAGACGAAGTTTCACGTCGGGGAATTCTTTATGCTGTTGTCGTCACTAGTCAGCATGAAGTGCATAGATCAGTAACAGTGAACATCCTTCATGGAACTCAACAAGGTAAGTAAAGATATATTTGTATATACTTGTTTTCATTGTATGCCATTGATATGTAAAATTTTAATGCGTGTCAGAAAGAGATTTCAACATTGGTGCTTTCTTTTAAAAAATGTAATTTTTAGAATTACCATAATTGTTTAATTCAATGAATAAATCATTGCGTTCAGTTGCTTGTGATACTCGGTGTTTTTACTGAATAAGACCATGTGATTTGTAGATCTTTAAGTGTTCTGGGTTTTAGAAAGAGGCCAATGAACAGTGAGTTTCTCCAGATTTCTCTTGATTTATGAGGAATGTTCATTATAGCTTCTGTGGCTTTTGCCATTGCAATTTTTGGCTTGAAATCAGATAAATTGTTTATTGATAGATGTAAAATGACATACAACTTAAAAATAAACAAAAGTAACCGTATTGGAGGTTCAATAAAAGTTCAGTAATTCTTACTATTGCCCTGTAATTTAGAACACAGCAGTATTCCACAGCATTCATTCAGGGAGTGGGAATATGTACGGAATAAAATTAGTTAGAGCCATACCCTAAAAATAATTGCAACAATTAATAGATAATATTTAACGCTTTATTCACTACATAAAGATACGTTATGTAATGTTACAACAAATTTCGTGAAAAAATGTGCTCTCTTACATTTTTATATAAGTCAAGAATTTCTACTTAATGATTCTATATCTAATGTCTAAATACATATATGCAATAACAGAGTATACAAAGCAATACTTTAAATAAATATTAATCTATTAAGAAGCTATTTTTAAACTGCTCTGACAGTACTAATTTTAAGTCTGCTACAAGTGTTTTTCTCAAGTGTTGTGACAGTGATTTTATCTTAAGCAGTATATTATACAGTGGACAGCCCGTGCTATTTAACTTATTGAAAACTTATTTATCAGAAACCCTGTATGATTCTCGAAGACATTAGCTCTGTAAAGCTACTCTCAAATTCGAGTATAAATATATGTATGTCCAATATGGATATTTATCAGAAACCCTGTATGGTTCTCGAAGACATTAGCTCTGTAAAGCTACTCTCAAATTCGAGTATAAATATAGTTTATGTATGTATGTCCAATATGGATTCACCAGGTTTTGTTTTATTATTAGTGCGTCAAAAATCAATTCTCTTATCTTGTGTGTAACGTTTTTTTAACCCAGTCCAGTAGAGTGTTTAAAATTAGTTTTTAAAAAAATGCACACTGTTAATTTATTTTAAATGATTCATGGCCATGTTAAAATGTCATAACTAATCAACTTCTAGTGTGTCTGATGGGAGTTTTGTCCCTCATTCCTGATTGTTTGTGTGTTGAATTTAGATTCCTTTAAAGCTACATTTTAAAAATAAACTACAGAAACGTTACAACAATATATTTTTTCTATTAGCTATCATTTTTGGAATAAAACGCTTCTATTTTTGATGCATTGGTGATGATTAACGGGAATCTCTTAATCTCCAAAATTTTGCATCCCCTCTGAATTGATCTGATCGGTAATTGGCGGTTTTGCCTAAGTGGTCATTGTTTAATAGATTATTCATCAAAATGCACTCGGACCTCAACTTTGTTGCAAAGCACCACAATACCTTCTTGTTTTGAAACATAATTTTATGTGTGCTAAATGTAATAGCCAGCCATGCTGATGAGATCGATGTTTATTAAATTGTTTGTCAAAATGCATATTTACTTGTGACAAAGTAAGACATATTATGCAACCTAAAATCTAGTTAGATCAACAGTGACTAAAAACTATGTAACAGTTGATTGAAACAGATTTTTACTATTATATTTCAAAACATTGTTTTATTACTTAATTTAAACAAAAATGTTTATCGTCATCGGACAGATCTTCTGATATTTACCAGCATTTGCAGGCGTTAGAGTCTTGCTGTATATCTTGCAACTTAGATTGAGGTAGAATGTTGGACTCTGCACCAATTAAGTTCCAAGTTAAGCTTAAGGAGCCTATTTACATCAAACCTGACCGTAATTAAAAGGTTATACACATTGATTTAACACTTTCCCTGTAGTTACATGCAGACGTGCGTCCTTAAGCTCCATAAACATCGAAATTCTTGTTTTAAGTCACTGTAAACCTTCATAACTAAATAGTTATCGTTTCTTCATGTTAGATTTTAAATTAATATAATTTTATCCTCATACTTTCTCGATTGTATTTAAATTTGTATTTTTATGTAATTATATTTATATGTAGTTACCTTTGGAGGACCCCTCCGTAAACCACTTTTTT
>JAOTRI020074364.1:0-16675 GCA_028564885.2 Zoanthus sanctaehelenae
CATCTTTCTCATATTTTTACTCTAAAAGTTTTAGTTTGTGTTCCTTAATCTGCGTCACATGACGTCACCTGTCAAAATTGAATAGTGTGCCAACATGGCGGCTATTTTTATTGCTTTAAAAAATTCGTAAAAAATTCCCGTTTTCTTCAAATCAAAAATTTTTTTCAGAAATGACCTTCTAAAAATATGTTCTTTTTGATAAAAAAATAAAAAAAAGGACGATATAGGCACTTTAAAATAAACTGACATTATTTTTGTTGTGGTTATGTTATTGGAAAGTAATAAAATATCTTGTTTCCTAAATTTATGCTTTTATTTATGCTCCCAGTTTATAGATATGTTACCTTTTATTAACAAAGGAAGAAGATTTCATAAATTGTTTTCGATTACTGTGGTTAGGTTTTAAAATCAACTGATATTATTTTGGTTGTGGTTATGTTATTGGAAAGTAATAAAATATCTTGTTTCCTAAATTTATGTTTTTATTTATGCTCCCAGTTTATAGCTGTGTTGCCTTTCGTTAACTATGGAGTAATATTTCGTGATTTCCTTTCAATTACTACGTTTTAAAATCAACTGATATTATTTTGTTTGTGGTTATGTTATGGAAAAGAAACAAAATATCTTGTTGTTTCCTATATTTTTAATGCTCCCAGTTTATAGATGTGTTAGCTTTTATCAACAAAGGAAGATAATTTCATAAATTGCTTTCAATTATTGCGACTACGTTTTAAAATCAACTGATATTATATTTTGTTTGTAGTTATGTTATGGAAAAGTAATAAAATATCTTGTTGTTTCCTATATATATTAGTAATGCTCCCAGTTTATAGATGTGTTACCTTTTATTAACAAAGGAAGAAGATTTCATAAATTGCTTTCAATTATTGCGACTACGTTTTAAAATCAACTGATTTTATTTTGTTTGTGATTATGTTATGGAAAAGTAATAAAATATCTTGTTGTTTCCTAAATTTGTAATGTGTTTTTCTATGCGCCCAGTTTATAGCTGTGTTACCTTTTATTAACAAAGGAAGAAGATTTCATGATTTACTTTCATTTACTGCGGTTACGTGTTGAACAAAGTTTGTTAGTGAAGGTTATTTTATTATATATAAAAATTCAAAAATACATTTTTTTGTTTTACTTTTACATCTCATTTACTTAAAAAACAAGCATGGTGGAGATTTTAATTTAGATCTTTTTTCGAGCATCATGCTTTGTTCTCCAGCATTAATCAAAAAGGACGGGGCTCTTAATGATGTTTGCATGGCAATCAGACGAGGATCTTTTACGTTTGTTTGGTGCATTGAAAAATGACTAAGAATTATCGTATAAAGTGTTTAAAACACATCACTCAAAGCGAAAATTTATGCATGCAAACATATGAATTTGACACTTTCTTTGTTTTATTTTTTCACTCTGTGACGTTCAATTACATGATTGCAGTCCTTTATGCTTGTTTTGAGGTTTTTCAAATTGCAAATAATTTGTGGTAGCTCAGGCATTGAATTCTAAAACAATTTCATCACTATCTCCGCAAACTGTTGTTTAAGAAACCTTTGTTCCCATCTCATCTCTTTTAAAATGTCATATTTTTCCTCTGCGTTGCGGTAAAAGCCCTGGGCATGGGAACGAGTTTGCCTCGTACTTATGTGACGTGTATTTTCAAAACTGCAGTCTTTGTAAGTACTCGGAAACGAATAACCGTTTTTATGTGATATGTTTATAAAATAGTTAGTACGCGTGTTTTGATTATTCAACTAATTTGTTTTCAAAGCGATGTAAAACACGAGACAATATGCTTGGATTTGTTCAATTTGTGAGAATGTACTTTTTCATTAAATGTATTTTCCTTATCAATGTTAACTAAAAAATTCACAATTCCATTTAATATATAAAGAAGCCTAAGTTCTGTATTACTTAATAATTAGTCGCCGAAGGTGATGTGAATATCGACGAATAGTCTCTCAGTATGACTGTTGCGATATTCACAGAGCATGAGGTGACTAATTGTTTTAGTATATATTAATTGCTAAATTGATTATTCGAAAAAATAGAACGACAATTTACAAAATTTCCGTCTCAGAATCAGCAGCAAACCTGGCCGCCATTTTGAAAATTGAACTGAGCCGTCACCGCGCGGTGATTGTAGGCAGAGTGAAAACGAATATTTCAGCCAATCAGCGCGCACCATTTCTATACTCAACGTTTGAAATTATGCTAAATTGTGATAATGCACGGCGAGCATTTGAGAATAACGAGGGAAATGTAGAAAACACGAGCTGCAGGCGAGGCACCATCTCTAACAAAAATGTTGGCAAGGGGGATGCCTGTGGCGAAAAACAATAAAACACGCTTTTTCTATGTTTTATATCAAGAGCACGCGCTGGGTTTTTTCTATATTATTATAAAAAAGCCTGTTCTTCTCACTATCATAGCCAGCTGCGAACATTGGCAAAGTTCGGGAATATAATTCTCACATTCACCGATCTGTTTTGAATTCTCCCAAATGTTCGTCTTTGTTTTTACCAAGTTATGAATGCATTGAGAACTTTTTTGTTTTCTTGAATTCAAAACATTTCAATTTTTTTTCCATGTTGTTTTCCGGTTTAAATTCTAACTGAATAAAATATTCATAAATCGTTTAGAAAAGTACGAAATATGTCTGTTTGAGAGATGTCTCGTAGCGCTGGAATTGATTAAACCTCAAGCAAAGATATGTTGTTTTCACAGACGTTTATAGATTGTTTAATCAAAAAACTTGGTAACTAAACTTGCTTTACAACAGTCATCACTTTACTTCTAAATTATTGTGTAGTTTACCCCACTCTTCAAAAGACTTCAAAATTATGTTTCTGAATAGAAATCATTTTGTGCCTCAATATTAGCAATTTTTCCTTAAATTTTATTACTTTGAAGTTTGTCTAAGGTTTTGATTCTTATGCAATGTAAACAATAACTTGAAAACGCTTCAGGATATGAATTTATAAGGTCCGTATGGAGCAAATTACATGCACTAGTACATGTAAGGTTGGTATTTAGTACTCTCTTCAACTAGAATAAATCCATCTTGTTCGTGTGAGCTATTTTTGTTTTCTAAATGCAGGAATTTCAACGTTTGAGTAGAATTCACAATGTCCTAACAAGATACAGCCTTATTTTATGATAGATTGCGGCTATTTGTTGTGCAGCTCGGTTAAATTAAAGCAGGCCTTCTTAATTGACGAGGTATGATACTTTCACAGACTATAAATAGATTTTGATTAGGTTCTCTAATCGTTAGACTCAAACTGAGCCAAGAATTCTGCCGGTTGGTTGGGATTGTACTTTCAATTCTGGCCAGACTAGTTTTCAAGAAGTGAGTACATCTCTTTTTGTTAAAGACTCGGCTGGTAGGTATACAACTTTATCCTACACTTGCATATGTAGTGACAATTGCCGCAATTGTTTCAAATTGTTTTTTTAGTAGCGCTAAGAAGATTGACTTTCTCGGTTCCGGAGCACAAAATTAGAAGAGCATAACCTGTCAGCATTTACGAAGCGAAAACCTACATTTAAAAATATCGTGGGGACTGAACTAGTTGTGTTTTAGCAAAATTATATTCGGTGCGACGTGTGTTGTGACCCTCGGCAGAGCCGAAAAAAATTAAGACCGACAAACCGACAAAAATATTTTTTTCTAAAACGAAAGTTGATGAACTGAAAATATATTTTAAATAAATACGACAACTCTTCTATTTTTTTTTTTCTTTTTTTAAATGTGTCAAATCGGCAAAACATTAAAAGGTGTATTTATACTTTTTTTAGTTCTCTAGTCGCCAATATTATTTTTTCATCATCAACAACCAAATTAATTTTCACAAATTTGGTAAAGATTACCAAGAACGTTTCTTCCGGCTTGAACTGCACGGATATTACATATTGTGTCTCTAAAACAAATTTGAGAACATATTTTGTAAATTAGAAATAAAGAAATTCATTTACTACAAAAGTAAGTTTTAGATTGTAAAATGTGTTAAATGTGATGTATAACTTTTTAGAAAGGTTAGTGATACACATTCATTATATTTTTAATTTTGTTAAAGATAGAGAATTAATTTTTATTAAGTTTGAGACTAAATATTTTTCTTTTATTTGGAAATCTTCCGGAAGCAAATTCTACATATAATCGATTGCAAGCGGTATATTTTTACTTTGTATGAAAATTAAGTTTTACGCGGGGAAGCTTAATTTATAATGGGCAACAAATACCTCACGAAAACGAATTCACATGTTTTAACGTTTCCTAAACGTGAAAGTTTAGATTTTGAAAACCATAAAGATAAAATTCTTCAAAATATACCGATTCATGAGTTGGTTTTGGCAATTATTTCGTTATTCCATTATTCCAAATATAAAGCCGAGCTCACAGAGCCGATTACAGTCTTTTTTTTAAAAAGAATATGTTTATAAATATAAGAACATGCATCGAAGCTCTAACTGGACAATAGTTAAGAACAATGTTAAAAACATATCTGGTTTAAGCTCCAAATATCCATGAAAATTAATGTTTTACGTAGAAAAACTTCAATAGAACTCATTGATTAATTTAGCAACACCGCTATAAAACACGGCAAGATGTCTGACCGGCGGTGTTTCACATTTATTATATAATACACGGTGCGTTTTGCAATTCCTTGATTGTTTCTATTATATTTTTCCTTCAATTCAAGCTGCTAGAAATAAGAACAGAATTAAGAACAATTTGAATCTGAGGTCACCAAAAAAATACGAATAATAAAGCACGGATAAATTACTGGTTCGTTTATAATATTAATAAAGACTGTATGCGGCTTTCTTTTCTATATCTTAATACGCGCGTTTAGTTAATGAGTAAGACCCAACGGCTATTTCAACAATACTTTAACAAAATTTTATTCAGTCAACGAAAATTTTTACAAGATAATCGCTCTATCAGTTTTATTTCTTTTATTCCTTAATTTTCAAGTTCGCTTCAGTTGTGCATTTACTGAAAAGTGAAAGAATAAGATATGCTCGATTGTTTGGCGTAGCTCATGTTTAAGATTTAGAACCTCGCTGCGCTCGGGCTAAAATGAGCCTGAGTCGGGCCCAAAACATATTTACACCCGCTAACATCAACTATATTGTTATATTATAGCCTGAGCAATACCTTTGGCCTAAATCACATTTTACAGTGCGGACATGCAGTCGAACAGCGGACACACCTTTTTTCTAAGAAGATGCTTTCTAAGAATATTGAGAATATTTTGATAATGATGCTTATAAGCACAGATTTTGTTAAGAATATATTTTTGCATGTTTGAAAAAAAAGCGTTACTGATTATTAACTTGTGTGGCAATTTTCTCTCTAACTCTAATTCCAAATATGTTGCAAAGCAATATACCGATCTTTTACCTTTGAATTCATTGTTACCACAGTATTTTAAAAAAGGAAATTCTATGTCCCTGAATATTTGTTAAAATACTTTCAGCTAGATTCGGCTAAAAAATAATATCCACGCTAGTCCAAAAAGCAATAATCAGTTACAAAAAAGAGTGTAGTTTAACTTTTTTCATAACTAGCGAATCACAGAAGCGGGTTACTGTAACGCCAAGACCTTCTTCCTTTTTTGACATTACTTTCAAAGTGTCACAGTGATTTCATGCAACGGTTCACGACAGGTAGTCATTAAAAATAAAAAAATTAACTGCAAATTATAATTGAAAATAAAGTAATAGCAATTTGAGTGTGGTGATTTTATCAAGTTTATCATTGCGTGTGAATGGTTAGATTGATTTTTCGTAATTTAGGCCCAAAATAATTTCTATTTGCTCAAACTGTTTTACTATTCCTGTATTTTCAACTTAATCGTACTTTAGTTCACGCGCATTTCACTCGACCTCTGTTAAATCACTGCGCGAATTTCCAATTCAGGTGGGAAAAAGGCAGAAAAACTGTTTCGATTGTTGCGTCGGTCGCTGCTTTAGATCTGATTGGCTAGTTCTACAACTAAATGAAAATAAAACTATATATATAGCGTTCATGTTCCGAGTATCTGCATTGCATGTAAGAATCAGAAATATAAACAAAACAAGTAGTTTTGTCGGTCCACTCTTATCTTTAATGTATCGAGTTAAATGAAAAAAAGCCTTTGCATTCGTGGCTTGAGTGTTCACACTGTAAAAATCAGAAATTAAAAAAAAACAGATAGTTTTGTCCTTGCGTGACGGTCGCGGCTGTAAATGGCTAGGTCTACAACTACAGTGAAATAAAGCGTTCATGGATCGAGTACCCGTGCAGTAAAAATAGGAATTTAAGACCAAGACAGAACGTTTTGGTGCCACGCTTATATTCATTGTATCAAACACACCTGGGCTCAGTTGTTCAAAAGCCAGTTAGCACTAACCCAGAGTTAAATGTTTAACCCACGATCTTGTTTCCAATCTTTCAAGGAGAGATTTTAGCTGTAATTTTGGGATTAACAAGAGAAATCCTAACAGTCTTCGTAAATAACTGATTACCTTTTCTTAAAGAAGAATTTCTTGTTTGAAGTTTTGCTTAAACCAGAGTTAAACTTAACCGGCCTTTGAACAACTGAGCCCTGATTCTTACGAGAAAATGTCTATTATTTGTGCAGTTTTTTAGATTTTTAAACCATTTTATTCCGTTGCGTGATATGATAATATTTGAAAATAGTTAATTCTTTCATGGTCAGTATAGTAATTACGTAATCAAAGCATAATTCTCTAGTGTCTTGTCGTCATGTTTATCTACATGCATTTGATTTTTAATGAAATTCTTAATGAATCTTTATTTGTCGACTGGTGGAATTTACTAGAAAACTTAAATTCTGTACATAAAAACGCCCCTTAAATCTATTCTTAAAACGGAACATCATTTTTGTTTACAATTTGATAACATCAGGTCACCTCCCATGTATTTAAAGGTTTTTTCATTTTAATGTAACTTTTGCGTTTTTTAAATCGTTTAGCACTGTAATGCCTTAATGGTGTTGTACGGAGCAAACTCTACTGATTAAAAGGGAAAATTATAGAATGTAGCCAAGATTACTTTTCGACTGTAACTTCCAAACAAAGATAAGAGTCGATAACTGACTTGATATCATTCATAGTGTCTTGACTTCCGCGTCAACAGGCATTGAAGTTTTAAATGAATATCCGTGTTTTGGAAAGCTACCAAAATGAAACTTTTTACCTTAACAAAACTCAAAATCAATTTTATAGTTGTATTTGAAACTGGGGGATCTTAATAATTGAACAATGCTAACGACATTCTTGATGGGTTTTTTTCCGTGTAAAAAGCTTTATTGGTAACTGAACTTGCTTTTCAGAAAGACTGACTACCTGTGATTACAAAATCAAGCATCAAATTAAGAACATGGAAATTGAGAAAACGTGGGTTTGATAAAAATGATTATCTTTTTCAACCTTTTTTGATTTTAAAGAGATTTCATTTACATCTACAAAATTAGTTTGTCTTTCTGTTCTACTTTGTTTTAATGGTTTTTATATTTCATCATCTAATCGTTAAAAGCATGAATGTTACTTGGATTAAGAACTAGTATTTCCCTATTAATAATTATAGCTCTGGGCAAAATATTTGAATCGTAATTTAAAATAATGCACTTTAAAGTAGAAAAAACATTGATATTTCAGTGCGCTAAAAAACTTGTTTTCTAATATGCAAGGATGTAATTATAAGCACATTGAAATGAAATAACAACCTCTTACAGCCCGCTGTTAAGAAGAGAATAGAAATTTGTGGAGTAAACAAATTATAAAGTTTCTATATTCAAAATCTGTGTTTTTCTCGTCGTTAAGTAGGGATGCAATTATGAGCGTAATGAATGAAGATATTTAAAAACGCTTACAACCAGCTGTTAAGTTTGAAATCGACGATGTGCCGTGAACAATAGAAAAGTTCTCCAAATTCAAAATCTGCTTTTGAGTTCTAATAGATTATCGTTTATTTATGCCTTAGGTTAAGAAGCTTTCCAAGGCTCTCTTAATTATCCAAAAATGGAAAGCTATTAGATGTTCGTTACTTGGGCCAGACTATTTCATTTATTCCAAAGTTAATTCATTTTTAAGTCCAAACAAATTAGTGAGCTTTCTCTTAAAGAATAAATTCTCGACGCTTTTACAATATGAACTATATAGTCACGAATCAAGACGGTCTTTTTAACGCGAAACGTTTTTTAAGAATGAGTTAGTTTGCTGTGCCATTATTGCAACTCTCAACTTCACCTGCTATCGTAATTGACATTTACTTCTTAACTTCGGTTTTACTTATAAGCGCATCATTAATCCGCTTTGCTAATTCAGTGGCTTTAAGACTTGGCATCAAGAATTCGCTCGAACAACTCCTTTTTCAGCACCAACGGTAAGTTTTACGTTTTTCTGAGTGTGTTTCACAAGTATTATTTCTAAACTCTTAAAACGAAATTGTGAGCAAAAGGCCTGATGTAAGCCATAAAAGCAATTCATTATAAAGAAGATAGCCTCAAATCAGTCCGCCCCTGCAATATATTGTTCTTTTCTTCCGTAGATTTGTTGACTGATCTTCTATCTTTCAGATAGCACTTTTTATACTAAAAACAGCAGTTTAAGAAATAATGCTGAAATGGAAGCTAACATTAAGTTAAAATCTGTACGTAATTGTTAATGGGTTATTTACACAAAGTTTAGACTATATGTAACTTAAAGCGTTTGTTGTTCATTTTAGGCAAGTTCATAAGTTATATCATTTAAAATAGTAGTGTGGAGGCAATGTTTTTCCTTCATCGTGCGTAACTCTCTCTCTCTATATATATATAGTATTCGATGTTACTAACTTTAGGGTTAATAATTGTAAGAATAGTTGTGGTAGAGGTGGATTAATCATTTACTTTAAACAACAATTAATGGTTTTTATTTTATTACTTTTTAAATATCCAAGTCTTTCAAAAAAAAAACATTTTCCAAGATCGATTTTGACGGAAAGATGTATTACTTCCGTGGTTTTAATTGAAGAAAATTAAAAAAAAAACGAAGACGTCATTAGAAAAATGAATGCTTTATAGACGAGCGGCTCTGAGTGTCTGTTATTCGTGTCCTCAATATGAAACAAGAACTTTGCTATATGTTGTTTTTTAATAAAAAGTAACTCCCAGTATTAATTTATACCTATTGTTTAATCTATAATGCGATATAATAATGTTTAATGCGATTTGTGTTAGTCTTTCCACTGAGCATTTTTGCTTTTTTGGTCTAATTTTAGATTTCTTATTACTCATACCTAGAGAATGAATAAAATAGTTTCTTTTTATTTAGTTTAACGATCTGTTTTTTTTTTTATTTCGAGTTAACTTGGAAGGTAAGTGATCAATACTTTTATGTAAATTATTAGATTTTAACTCATCTTGCCGACAACAGCTTAACTTTGTGTTGGTATATCATCAGTAATTATCTTTTATTACATATAGTTATGAGTGATTTACTGTAAGAAACACTAGATTTCATTTAAAACTATACACCCGGGATACGAGGGCAATATGTTTCCATATCCTCGCTAGTGAAGATATCCGAGGCTGACGTCATTCCTTTGTTTTTCCCGTTTTTTCCATGTGAGTTTATCTATTTTCGAAACATTTATAATCATGTAATATAAAGAAAGTTTTACTTTGGCTTGAACGTATGAAATTCATGTTCTCGTGGAAAAAAATTTCCACTCGAAGAGGCTGGGGGCTATAGCATATTCCCCCCAATAATTTTGCCGCCATTTTGAATTTTTGAAATCCTTCCCCCCACCCCCCTCCCCCAATAAAAAGTCTGCTCCGCGTTTCCTGATATAGTCGCTTGCAATCGTTAAGAGAGGCAACTTGGCTCAAGGAACGACTTCACGAATACCACTTCTTAAAAAAGTATGCGGTCAGTCGCACGATCTGTCTAATCGTATCCTACGCATGTGGTTAGTACTTGGCTACCACTGACCGATGTATTTGTGATAGCCACAGATTTCCATTTGATTGTTGTTGTTGTGACGTGATGGTATTTCTTCTGGTGTTCTCAAATTCAGACATGGTGTTTCACTAATGCTGTGCTTTGCAGCGCATACATCGTTTACATTAGAACGCTAACTGCTGACTACGTAATACTACAGGCTCTAAACCCATACAGCTGGCTAGCCCACGAAATTGAAACTTGCTCTCAATATTATATTAGGGACCTTAAGCAACGAGGACGGCGACGCCGACAGAAAACAATAGAAAATACAATGGCTGCACGTTGGAATGAAGCGAGCGGAGCACGTGCAAAGAGTTGTCACTAAAATTGAAACGTGAAAACACTCTTTTTAGAGTTGTCGAGACTACGTGGACGTTGCAGCGAAAACATTCTCAGTATTTGTTTAGCTTCATGGAGAAACATTAAATCTTTTTTCTTTTCACCAAACAAACGTTCCCGTCCTCGTTGCTTAAGGTCTCTATTATCGTGCGCCCATCGGTGTGTTTTCATATTTCCTCATTTTGTCGCCCGCACTTTCTAAGCTCTGCTTACCTCTAGTTCTTACAATCATCTGCATGATTATTGACACTGAAACTTAGTGATAGAACTTTCGTCAGTTTCATAGCCCAAACCAAAACCTACAGAGATATTTTCTCAGGTATGCTCCAATGACTCCATACAAATCCTTCTATAATGGCTCGGTTCGTAAAGTAATTTAATTCATAAGGATTTGTATGGAGTTTTGGGAGCATAACTGCGGTAAAATCTCATCACTGATGGATGACAAAATGCTAAATTTTGGCATGGAAGCATTTTTCATATTGATCTTTCTGAATACAATAACCAAATTAGTAACTTCACAAATGAACTTTTTGTGACGTCATGACTTCGGTACATTTTTGCGTGAGCAAGACAAACGCTTTCTAATCTCATTCAAATTTAAATGCTATATTTTTTCGAGGTATAATGTTGATCACTGAACACACCTCCATGCCCTACGTTGATCGATCAGGTTTTAACGCTTCGTAATCAGGTTTGGCTGCAAAGATTTGTTGCAATTTCCTTCGCGATCAGCCAGGTGGAGAAAGATTATTGAAGATATCACTCGACTCTTTGTTCTTCAAATTTAAATCGAACTCTCCGCGATTAACAGTTGGACGAACGGACTTTCATAATCCACGATTAATATTAGTTCATAATTTTTTTTTCTGAAGGCATAATTTCATGATGATCTGTTTCTAATGTGACAGAAATTACTTGCTTTTGAATTTGGGGTTGGGTCTTGGAAAGATTAACTTTTTACTCTGGAAAACTCTTGAATTTTGTTATATCTGTCAGTGAGAATCGTGTAAGTAATTAGACCTTCTAAAGTACGTTAAGTAAAACAAACTTTGCCTTAGCAGGGCTGGAGCAGCCAGGACAAGAATAGTCAGGCACACTACTCCTCCGAGTAGCTAGCTAGCTACATAATTAAATAGTGAAGTAAACGCTTTGAATAATATATAGCTCGTAGCTATAATGTTAATCTAGCTAGATTTGACTGTAGTTTAATTTAGTGATAAGTGTCAGGCATTTGCCCGACTGGCCTGACCGGTTGGTCCCGCCCTGCTTTAGCGTGAGGCCAATAAGTTTAGTACTATTCCTGTGATGAAATGGATATTGTAAAAACTACGTAATGGCCCGCATACATCATTAAAAACGGCAAGTTTGACTCAAAATTAAAGGTTTCGTTCTTTTGTTTGAAAGTTTTTCTATTTCTTTTAACAATGAGGTCACGATTAATTTACTTATCAGAGCTTGGTTTTGTTTTCTTTGCAGGAACAAATTTTAAGTCACGTCCGAGATGAGGAAGTTTGCTTGTAATATGCTTTAGAGTTAAAGAACATTGGGTTTTTATTTCTTCTTTGTTGAGAAGCATTACAAACATCTGGGCGTTTAAAGAGAGCTTATTTTGTGGTTCATCAATGGTTACCATTTATGCATGAGACTTAAATTGGACTCACGCACTGGAGATCTGTTCTAATTAGTAAGATGTTGTTGATGAACAGTAGCACACTCGTACACAACTGGACATCAGCAAATATTACAGACACAAAAGAAGAGAATATTGGAGGCGCCGTGAGCTGTCTGTCATTTACCTTTCTCGTCCTCATTTTAATTATGGCCTTATTTGGTAATACACTGGTAATCGTTGCCTTCGTGTTGTATACCAAGTTGAAGACAGTGACCAACTATTTCGTTGTGTCTCTCGCCATAAGTGATATTTGGATCTCTCTCTTCTCCATGACGACTTGGGCGGCATTTCTTCTGACTGGTGAGTACAATGGACGAAGAATCAAATTAATTACTTTCAGTTTGTTTTCTAGAAAGATTGAAAACTCAGAATATAAACACTGTTTCAACTTTTTTTTTCTTTTTAGTCAGTTTCCGTTCTTATCACAGATATAAATCCTTCTCTTGTTTTGAAATTTTTTGAAATTATCAACTTAATTTTTTTGGAAAAATTAACACTTTTAGTTTAGCCCTTTCAATCCCAGTTGAATTATTAAGTTCTCCCAACTTGAGCCTAGACTTTTCGTTGTACAAGTTTGTGAGAGTTTCACTTTCAATCTTCAGTAGTTTCCTTTGTTTGATCATTACCAAATGTCTTATTTTGTATTTGTTGTGTAAGGAGAAGTTGAGTGTTGATAACTAATTGGGAGTGAAAGATAAATGAGAGTCTCGTTAACTGTTTCAAAAAGCAGAAATTGTATTACAGGGTTATTATCTGGCACATTTAAGCCCTGTTAGTTCCGTTACAAAATATAACGATCGTATAAAACTATATTAAACTTAATGGTCCGCCTGGTTAGCCCAGTTGATAAGGTTCCAGTCTGCTGTGCGGGAAGTCCCGGATTCGATTCGCGGCTGGACCAACACTCAGGTCTTAAAATAATTCAGGAGAAAGTTCTGCCTTTGCTCTAACATCTGCAAATGGTTAAACTTTCGCTTCTTCTCAAATAAGGACGTTAGACCGTAGGCCCAGGAGTAAAATCCTTGTATGATCCTCGACTCCGTATCTCTGCTCCTTGGAACCTCACCAAGTTCCTAAATGTTGTAAAAAAAAAGCAAAATTAGATCTGTATAATAGATAGCTTAGTATTTTGCTTACTTAAAAAGAAACCTTTATACTTGGTTTTCCTTGTGATAATTACTTTTCGATTTTTTAATTTTTCTGACTTACAGAAAAAATGTATTGAAATCAGGTAAACGGAAATTACCGCAAAATACATATATATTTTTTGGAGTCCTCTACTAACTTTATTAGTTTATCCTTTCAGTTTTTTATGATTTGTTTTGTACCCTTTTGTAGCCCTTTAACATTTTTTTATCGGAGGCTCCTACAGCTTTAATTTTCTTCTTCGGAAATACAATCTAACACCCCAAGTTCAGTATAACTTTCAATTTTTTCTAAAACCTTTTCTTCTAATTGGAATTTGGACTTGCGTGATAATCGTTCTCTCGTGAACAAGTTTGAGTAGTTTTTTTTTTTAATTCTATTTATTTTTTTCAAGTGGGATAATGGTACTTTCGGTAAAACACAATTCTACTTCAGCACCTGTTCTTGATAAAAGTGCTCTCTTACCGCCTTCTCTTAGACACAATACTATTCATTTTTTTTGACTTATTCTTTGGTTTCAACATTTTTGCTACTGTGGTATTTGTTTTATGGCACTTTATAATAATATGCTCTTTAGATATTTTCTTACATGCAAGGACAACTATGTAATAGAAAGCATTTTAGACCCTGTAACATGATAAGCAACCGCTGAAATCGCCAAATTGAGAACTGTCTGCTTCCGTATAGAAGGCTTGTTGATGGATTGTTGTTACTTCAGACTTCATGGCTTGAAATCACATATAATTACAAGGAGACACAATTTCTATTAAAGAACTTTTGTAAAAATCATTTGTTCAATATGTATACATACACATGAAATCTGCTTGATGTCTTGAAAGCTTTTTTTACTCATAAAGATCTGCTAATTGGAAATTTTAGTTATCATCATCATCAATTATTATTATTATTATTTATTTTTTTTTATTATTATTATTGAGCAATCAAATGTATTTCTTCGATTGTTTCACTATTATTGGCAAAGCCGCGACGTATCGTCTTTATGGTGCGTTAGATCGGATAGATTGCGAGAATATTTTGTCCGTGAAACAATATGAATAAGAGCTTGAAATTAAAGTGTTTGTTAAGCAAAACACGTTTTTAAATTTATATAGAGATCATCTAAAGGTTGGATAAAATGCCTCTGAGATATAAAGTTGACCAAATTTGCAGGTTTTCTGCTGATTGGCCAGTTGATTATGCATTCAAGTTTTTCTCTTTTGCAAATTTGTTTGCAAATTTCAAAAGCAGCATTAGAGAAAATAGCAAGCTCATATCTCAACTCTGATTTACTGCACGAAATTCAAACTTCAGCTGTTACAAAAACAATGATTCTATCTTTATTTAAATCGAAACCATTATATCAGATTGTAAACTATTTTTAACTTGAGTAAGTTTCCTTTGTTAATTAGTTTCTCATATATTTTTTGTATTAAGGCAAACAAAATGAAGTGTGACATTTGCTAATGCCCATTATCATAGCTAGCCACAAAACTCAAATCCTTCCAGACGCGTAACATTTCTAAAGTTTATTTCAACTCTCTGAAATTTTTTTTGTCAATCTTATCTCAATCTTTGTTAACAAACAAAAACATTTTTCGCGTCATAGGTATACTTTAAAGCCAGCAACTTCAACCGTAGATAGCTAGTTCGTCCTTTTTGGGATTCGTCAGTACGGTTGTAGAATTAAGTAAAAGAAATCCAATGAATCGATCATGGAGATTTGCATCCAAAATTTTTAATTCTAGATCCATTTAATCTAAAATATGGAATTCCAAATCCACAGAATCAAAAACATTGCAATCCAAGTCAGAGAATCCAAAACATGAAAATCCAAGTCCATGTAATACAAAATGTATAGATTTCCAAATCTAGAGAATCCAAAATATAGAACTTTATTTCCTTGAATCCAAAATATGGAATTCCAAATCCACAGAATCAAAGATATTGCAATCCAAATCTAAAGAATCCAAAACATGCAAATCCAAGTCCATGTAATACAAAATATCGATTTGCAAATCTAGAGAATCCAAATCATAGAATTTCAATTCTATGGAATCCAAAACATGGAATTGCGATGGAATTGGTTAGTGGGAGCTAGAATTCAGTAAAAGGAATCCATGAATCGGTCATGGATATTAGCATCCAACGTATATAATTCCAAATTCATGGATTCCATAAAAAGAGGAATTCGAAATGCACGGAATCCACAAAAATCAAAGAATCCAAAACTTGTAAATCCAAGCACATATAATCCAAAATATAAATTTCTATATCTATAGAATCCAAACTATAGAATTGCTTGTCCAGAGATCCAAAGTATAGAGGATCCAACCCCTGGAATCCAAAATGAGAAATTACAAATCCTTGGGATCCAAAGTAGGAAATCCATATCCATGACTATCTTCAGTTAGCCTAAAATACTTATGTTCGTATTTATTTCAAATATTTTGTTTGTAATCTTTAGGACCCCAATGGAAGTTTGGCCATGGTCTTTACAAAGTGTGGTTATGCAATGATATTTTATGCGGAGTTGCTTCTATCATCAACTTAGCAGCTATCAGCCTTGAGCGCTACGTTTGTATCACTTATCCTCTCAAATACCACACTTACATGACACAAAAGAAGGCCATCATCATTATCACTGCAATCTGGCTCTTCGCCTTTGTAATGGCCTCAATCAAATTGTCGAACTTTGAATGGAAAAGACCAAATTACGAGCTCCTTGTGACAATATCGTGTTTTTTCCTACCTTTAATCGTTATTTGTAACAGTTATCGCCTTATTTTCAAAACTGCCCGCTACCAAGCAAGACAAATTGCAATGATGGTTAATGGAAGTGTTAGAAATTTCCTATTGGCTTCAGAAGTGCGCGCCGCAAAAACCCTGGCAGTGGTGATGGGGGCCTTCGTCATCTGTTGGAGCCCGTTCTTCTTGTTAAATTTGGTTTACGGCGTTTGCATATCTTGTAAGATTCCGCGAGAGGCAGTCGTGGCAACCAAGTGGATGCACTATTGCAATAGTGTATTTAACCCGATTGTCTATGCGTGTATGAATAAGGAGTTTCGCCATGCTTTTGTTTCCATTCTGTTGAGCGGCAAATCACGTTTTTTTAGAATGCAAAAAGGATCCAGTGCTGAGCAAAGCGAACTTACAGATCGTACTCTGAATAATAACAGACTTATGAATAATTACTATGAATACGAAATGTAATATATAGAGAATATTACACTGCGGCAAACATAATTAGAAAGTATTATACGATAACGTGAATATATGAACATGCAAGTTTCAAATTCCGTTTGCTGCTGAATTAAATGACTGCAGGTTCATTATTTAAACTGCCTTAGTCTTGTTTTGTTGTTAAATATCTCAAATTATTATCCAATTGCACGAATAACCGTACAAATAACACCATGAGAGGATCTGGGGTGAGTACAAATATCCAGCCGTATTTCACATTTCGAGCGATATTCGTACTCCAGAAAACTTGTTTTACCGCGCGTGTCG
>JAOTRI020074433.1:0-16675 GCA_028564885.2 Zoanthus sanctaehelenae
GCTCTATATCAAAGATTATAAACCGCCTATTTTTATATTCAACCAGGAATTTAATCCCAGTTTTAGGGTCACTAATTTCAAATAACCAATGTTTAAAATTAAAGGCTTTATTTTTAGCAGGAGTTATTGAATAGTGGTGCATTCTTCATAAGACTTAATTATAAAGCTTATATATGTTTCAGCTTTTTTTAAATCTTCCAATCCATTCTTTTCTCTATATCTACTAAGGTACTTAATAACATTGCCTGTGCAATAGGCTTGAAATTTCTCGTGACCTAGAATATTTTTTATCGAGTCAATAGTTTCTATAAGCCCCATTTGATAATGAGTTGGAGAGTTTACGGGGTCGCTTTTAACCTTACTAGTGTCTAAAGTGAATTGAATATCAGTAGTCCTATTATCTTCAATTTTATTTTCTGTGGCATACTTTTTATCTAGCTCATACGATAAGTCTATAACTCTTGTTAAATCGTAAGGTATTTTTATTAGTAACCTTACTTTTTCATTCTTCTCATGAGGTTTTAACCTTATACAAAAGTGGGGTAGTGCCCTAAATTTAACTATATCAAATGAATGGTAGTGATTAGTTAGTATCTTATTTGCCCACTCTATTAATAAGTGGTGGTCAAAGACTTCGCTACCAAGGTACACTGTTCCTATAGTCTTAACCTCATTACCAGCAACCAGAAAGGCTTTATATTCAATATCAGTCTCTTTACTATCAAATATCTTTACAATATTTGGAATGTCCGCAAGTTCCTCTTCTCTAAGATAATTTCTTAGAAAATCATAATATTTCATTTTAAATCTCTCCTTTATAGGTTTTTTTATCTCCCCACGTACTGTCGGAAATAGAAGCTTCAACCTCTATATCAAGTGGGAAATTTTCAATTGGTGCTTGTTGCATAATGTTGATTAATGTGTCCACAGTCTCTTTTATAAACTCGGGGTCATTGTCAATCTCAAACATAATCTCATCATGTATCTGAGCAACTTGCCTAATTCTAGTACTATCAATAAAATGTTCATATATATTTATCTGTGCAAGTTTCATTATATCCGCCGCACTCCCTTGAATACGAGTGTTTCCAGCTTGCCTAGTTGCACTATTTACAATCCCAGGTCTAGGTGAATGTATGTCTGGTAGTAGTCTTCTGTAACCAAAGATAGTTTCCATAAATCCATAATCTTTTGCAAATCTTTTCATTTCCATTTGAAATGGCTTTATTTTTGGAAAGGTTTTATTGATTGCTTGCATAATATTCTCACAAGTTTCAATATCTAAAAAGGTTGCATTCTTAATTAGAGTTTTTTGTAAACTATAACCACTGCCCCCATAGTTAAACCCGAATATTCCCGCCTTAGCAATTGACCTTTCAGCCTTTGTAATCTCGCTCCTAGGCTTGTTAAAGAACATTTCACTAGCCATATAATGTAAGTCATCGCCATTCTTAAAAGCCTCTATCATTTTATCCTCTTTACTTGCCCAAGCAAGCAAACGTAATTCAAATCCACTAAAATCAATCATTACAAGTACTTTACCCTTAGCAGGTTGATACATTTTTCTAACTCCTAATGTATCATTGTCTCCCCTAGGTACGTTTTGCCCATTTGGACTTGAAGAGTTTAACCTTGAAGTGTCTGTAAAAGGACTGTACTGTGCTCTTATTCTACTGTCTCTATCCAAGTACTTAAGTCTACCAGTTATATGCGAGCTCATAAGCACTCCCATTTTCTGTATAATTTCTATGTATTCAACTAATTTTAAAGCATCTATATCTTCCGCTGTCATACTTTCTTTATTTGTTAAAGAGTGTTTGATTAAAGAGATTGAGGTTGAGTCAAGAGACTGCTCTCCAGTTGTTTCTGAAAATACTTCGCAAGGAGCTCCCAATATATCAAAAAGGAATTTACGTACCTCTTTAGTCTTTCCTGTCTTGCTAGGCGATATTTTGAGCCCGTATTTTAGCCCTAGAGCAATTATATTTTCGTTAGCCTTACTCATATTAGCCATAGCCTCTTTCTTCTTCTCTAAAGCCAACTTTTCATTAAACTCTATACCGTAATATTCCAGCTCTCCAATCACTTTGAAAAAAGGCATTTCAATTGCATGCAACCATTCAGAATAATTTTTATACCTAGTTTCTGGGTTAATAGTTGGTATTTCTTTGGCATATTTATCCCAAAAGAAATATAGTAAGTAAGAAAGTATAGCATCATCTCCAGCATAACTTGTCGCCAGAGTTTGCTTATTATAATAAGCATCATCAAAAAATTCTAAATTATCAACATCAACTAAACTAGTATATTCAGTCATTGTATAACCAAATACATTTCTTGCTTGTGCTTTAAGTCCAAATCCCGCATAAACTGATTTATTTCCACTAAACTTTTCAGGAAATACAGCTTGAGAGACCCTAATACCCATAAGCATAGGGTCTGCAACTGGGTTTGCTATTCTACAAGGTTGAGTAAACTTAGCCTCAAACTTAAGGTTGAAGGCTATTTTAAGGATATCTTTATTAAGCATTACTTCTTTTTTTATGTAGTCAAATAGTTCTGGCTTTTTATGAAGTTCCCATATAATGTAACAAACTTTTCCATCCCCAGTATACTGTATAGAAAATACATCACTATCTTGTGAAGAGAGAGAAGTTTTCTTATACTTCTCAATCAACTCTTTTTTATCATATTTTGTGTCCTTACTTTCAGTCTCATCAATAGCATTAATAAGTTTAGTATAAAGCTCTCTAACCTCTTTTTTAGGTGCTGTCTCATAATCAAAAGAAAATATTTTATCTTTTTTTATTTGTTTTATAGACTTCTTGAGTTCCTCCATAGTATCAACTATGATTGTCTCATAGTTGATATCTATTTTAGGTGTATCCCATTGTACCTTATCAGCTTGTTTCTTCGCTATCGGAGCTTTTTTTATAAACTCCATTTTTTGTGTCTTGAAAATCATTGTTTTCTCTCTTTCTTATTATAAGTAGTTTTTTATTGATTGCATAACTCCAGTTTCATACCCCCAAGCAATAAATTGATTTAATCGCCCAGTCTTTTGGAAACCGAATTGAGTTTGCTTGATACACTGTCCCCTAATAAGTACAGTCATAATACCCTTAGCCTCATCACCAGTGATACTAGTGCTTTGGTCAATACTTTTTTCTGAGATTATTTTAGAGGTATTGAAATACTGTAATAACTCTAGGTAGGCACTAGAAGCTGTTCCATCCTTATTATCACTAAATGTAACGTGAGAAGAGTCAATAATTTGTCTTTTAAGTTCTTCACACTGTTCAGTAGAAAGTCTATCATTATCAAGTGACTTACCAGCAAAGAATTGAAGTCCTGCGGAATGGTTATAAATCTGTCTTAGATAGCTATAAATGTACTCTACATGTGTCGGCAACACAATTACGTTTTCATTATCAATACTACCTGTTAAGATTGCTAGTGCTGTAGCCATTCTAAGCAACTTATATTTTTGGTCACTTGGTGATACCAAAGGAATTGCTGTAGCATTACCATATTCTTGAGACATAAGTCCAGAAAAACTTTGTAGTGCTTTAATTGTATCTTGAGATAATATTACTTGGCTAGATTTTCTACTCCAAGCAAATAATACTAAGTTTTTAAAGTCTTGAATATCATAAGGACTTTCAATATCTTCTATAATTTCATTATACATTTCCGTGTTTACATCATTTGATTTAAGAAATAACCCAAAATCAAATCTTCTTATATCTTCTTTCAGAAACATTTCTGAAAGGCTTTCAACTGCTTGAGTATAATCAGCCATTTGTTTACCAAACTTAGCATTTCCAGTGAGTATAAGTCTTACTCTCGCTTTAGTTTCAGCACTTACAGCTCTATTTACTTGTACTCTTCCGCTAGAACGTGTCTCAGTCATTTCCCCATAAGTCTCTTTAGGTATTTCCGAACACTCATCTAACCACAATAGCTCTCTATCATTTCTAGGCATTAAACCCCACATAATAAACCAAGAGCCTGCATTCTGTTCTAATTTATACACTAGTCCAGTTCTTCCAGTGGTCTCAGCTTTAGTTGCTTGACCTAGGTTCAGGGCTTGTTGAAGTTTTTCAACCCCTGTAGATTTACCAGTTCCCGTGTCACCTAGAATAATAAGGTTTATCCAACCCCTTGTGTCTTGTTCCCAAGGTGTATTAATTCTAAGAACACTTAAGTAAGTTAGTAATAACCCTAATATAAGTTCTTGCCTTTCGGCTAACTTCATAATATTACACTCAAAGAAAGCTGTAATACTATCAATCTTTTTATCAATCTCTATTAAAGAGTTGTCATTTCTAAATTTCTCAATACTTTCAATCACTTCATCTGTAATTTTAAAGTCATCTATTTTATCTGTTAAACTTTTAATCTGTCTAACAAGTATAGTACCCTCTTGTGTTTTAGGGTGAGCATAAGTCCTACCAATTAATTTATAATGTTTATTCTCTTCAACATTCAAATCATTCAGTAAATAAACTTTTCTTAAAACATACTCACCATTCTCTAATGTAGGTGTCACTAGAGCCTCTTCTATATTAATGTTCTCAAGAACTTCTATGTCATATTTCTTACAATCTCTAGGTACTCCAGACATATTTTGTAATATCTGAGTTGACATACTGTCTGTACCTCCAAGCATTGCAATGATTTCCCTATCTTGCCCTATACTCTTCTCACCAGAACCATCTGGTTTATAATAAAGTGGGCAATGTGATTTAGTACATTTATCTCTTCCCCAACAAGTATATCTTACTTTATTAGGTACAATGTACGGAGAGTTTCTTTTACTTGCCACAATGACATCAGTAGCTACTAACTTATTTACATTCTCAGCCTTTATAGTTGAGAAAAGGTCTACTTCCTCTGCTGTATCTGATACATTGCTTTCTAAAAACTCACACATACTACCAGTACAAGCCACTTTGTTTTGTGCATTACCAACACTTCTTATATAATTACAACCAAAAACATATTGGCTATTTTCATAGATTGTATTAGTAACTGTTCTTGTACTAGCAAGCTTACCACGTAGCTCAGAACCCTGAGACTTACTAAACCTAGTTACCCAAGTTTCAAGTAACTCCACAGCCTGTAAAACAGGCATTTTAATTGTTTTAAAGAAAGTAGCAAGCTGAATAGTTGCTAAGTTCCTATGTCCATCAACTTTCCAACCATTATTAAGTATATCCTCAACACAAACAGGAAATTTATCAGGTGAAAAACAAAAAGTCTGCTCCTCATACACCTGTGCATTCAGTTCATCATATTGCATAATGTGACTGTTCCAAAGGTTACTTAGGTCTAAAGACTTTAGTGGGGGTTGAAATACCATAGTTCTAGGTTCTTTTGCTAGTTCTTTTATCTCTTCAACTGTATTATTTTTTAGTTCCTCCAAGCTAATAGGTATCTTATATAGCCCCGATTTTCCGTGCTTAGAGTTTGGTATTCTAAGCATTCTCTTACTTGAGTACACAACATAGTCTAACGTTGGAAGTGGTTCAATAGAATTCTCAACGAACTTTACAAAGTTTTTCATTTTCTTATGTAAATCTACTGTAAAATCTATTCCAACCACTTCTTGTCTAACTATAACATGAAAGCCTTTATTACCTGAAAAGTATATTTCAGGTGTTGTATACTGTTGTAAATACTCAACTACTTTTATTGTATCTTTCTGACTCACTGCGATATCTGTGCTGTCAAAATCAAAAAAGAGGGGAGAGGTAGTTGAGTCACTACCTATTTCTTCATATTCCTGTACAGACTTGAATATGTCTGTATTGTTGGTTGTCTTTACCCACGTTCCTACTTCTGTAGTATCTAGGTCAATCCATTTTCCACCAACTTGCCATACTTGTGTCTTCAATTACTATTCCCCCTTTTCTATTTCTCCTTTTTTACCTATAAGTACTGCTATAGTTTTTATGATAGCAAATGCTATTAAAAACACAAATGCTAACAAACCACCTAAACCTAATAAAATTATTAATATAATTAGAAATTCCATATTATATCTCGCTTACTGGTGAGAAAGCATAGTTGATATAACTTAAGTTACTTCTTGATTTCTCATCAACGGTATAAATTTTTGTAATAACTGAATTTAATGTAGTATTTTTCTTAAATTCCGGAAAACTACCTTTAAATAATTTTTGCATATACTCATCAAATCTAATTTTTCCAACTGGAGAAAGTCTCAATCTTTTTAATTTAACCTCTGGTATCTCTCCACCCTCAGCAATAATTCTAAGGTCTTCTTGATTTAATAATACTAAATCAGCAAGATATTCTTGTTTAAGGTTCTCCTCTGAAATCAACTCAAATCTAGGGTCTTCTGCCTCTTTACCCTTGTATATGTAGTCAATAGCTTCGGCTCTATCAGCTGTTTGTATAAGTGGTCTATCTTCTCCCTCAACCCATAATGTAAACAATTTAGCCCCACCTGTAAATATTGCATAAACGAAGTCTCCTAAATTTTCTTTATCATTTCCGTGGTCTATAAATTGCCCCCTTTGGTTTTTAGACAGGAAAGACACACTTGCAAATCTATCCGCCCCAAAGTCGGCATTAGCTTCAAAGTAAGCCTTTGAGCTTGCTAAATCCTCTTTTACTTGTCTAACTAAGTTAGTCAATCCTTGTACTACCTGTAAATCTGTTACCTTTTTTGTTGTTACTGCTAATTCTTTCGCCATTTTAATTTCCTCCTAGATTTTTGTTTTTATTTTTTAGATACTCTTTTGTTTCTTCGTATTCATTTAAAATTTCGTTTATATTGATATCGTGTACACTTTTTAAATAGTTGATATGTCTATCATTTATATCTTCTGTCATATCAATTCCTAATAACTTCTCTGTTTTATCAGCGAAGTATGTTTCTATGTGACCTTGTGTTGTATTTATTTCCATACAATCTGTGTAATCTTCACCAGTATCTTTATCTTCGATAAAAACACATATTTCTGATACTGAATAATCTCTAATATCATATCGTACTTGTTTTTTCATTGTTCCTCCTAAAGTGTAATATTGAGTGTGTCACTCCCAAAGAAGTCAATCTCCTCTTCAACAGTATTATCTATTTTGTTGAAAGTGAGCTTTATTCTCTCGTACGTTTTCTTTCTACTATACCATTGCCTTTTGAATAAGTCAATATTCCAATCTACAAAATCAACTACCTTAGCATCAACTTTTCCCTCAGCCGTTCTCATAATTCTGCCGACTTCCTGTTCAACCCCCGTTCCATCGGGAGTCTTACTATCCGAGTCACCTTTCTTAGGTGTAACTAAGTAAAGTCTATCTAAATGCGGTAAGTCTAAACCCTCACGAGCTATATTAGTTGCAATAATAAGATTGTATTTCTTGCTCCTAATAGCTCTCATTGCTTTATCTTTTGCTTTCTTTGGTAGCCTAGCATTATATTGAATAGCATTGACTCCAGGTAAGTGCCTAACCCTTTCAAACATTTCCTCGCCCAATGCAACATATTCAGTAAGCACTAAACCGTAGTGACCTTGTATATCCTTATTGATAACATCAATAACATAGTCCATTCTTTCCTCTTGTCTAACTAAATCATTTACAGTCTTAATGTAGGACATTTCATTAGTTGACATTCCATAATAATTATATCTCAATATGTGATATTCTACTTTTGGAAAAATTAAATGTTGTTCCATTTGAGTCCTATTCATTTTGTGAAGTACAGAGCCAACGTGAAATAACATAACAGGCTGTAGCCCATCTTTTCTAATAGGTGTTGCAGTAAGTCCTATAATGTTTTTTACTTTATACAACTCACTTACAGCCTTTAGAAAGTAGTTACTTGGTGTGTGGTGACATTCATCAACCACCATAGTATCAAAGTTCTTATTAATGTACTCAAGCATTTCTGTATTTTTCATAAGAGATTGATAAGTAGCAATAATAACTTGCTTACCTTTGTAATCTTCTTTATTACCACCCGAGTACCGACAAACCGACACTCCAGTAAGGTTTTTAAAAGCCTCATAGGTTTGTTCAAGTAATTCAACTTTGTGAGTAAGCCATATTGTTTTATACCCAAGTTCCAAAGCTGTAGCGATACCAGTTATAGTTTTACCGCTACCTGTAGTACCTTGAATGATACCCCTAACGAACCCGTGTTTTACATACCTATCAGTCATAGCCTTTACAGCTGAAATCTGATATGACCGCAAAACAATTGAGCTACCAGCCCTAAACTTATTTGACCTTTTAGGTTTGTTATAGATAAGAGTCTCCTCTAATGCAAAATCTTCACCTATCAACGTTTTGTATTGATTGGAAAACAACCAACTACTGCTTACCAATACTCCCATACTTTGCTTTTTAGCAAGTGTAAAAGTTTTTGGGGTGTTTCTTGTAAATAATCCTAGCCTTTGTTTCTTTTCATATTCAGGGTTATCAAAGGTTGTAGCTTTTAAAACCCTGTCTGCAAGTGCATCCTCACAAGGTATAAATACCTCAGAGAAATTACTTATCTTTAATTTCATTAATAAACTCCTCCCACTTAAGTAATTTTAGAGTGTCTTTTCCAACATTGACAATCCTAACATTCTCAAGTAATAGTTCTGTATCATAAGCTAAATGCACAATAAAGTAACCCTTTGTATGCTTATTTAACTTTATCAGCTTTCTTAGTTTAACAAGTTGTCTGATATTGGTAATTTTGAAACTATCCGACCCTGTTACCTTACATTCAATACCTATCGTATACTTGCTAGTTATAGCAATAATGTCTGTAAACTGTGTAGAGATTGTAAGGTCTTTCAAAGGAATGACAATTGAATTAGGTATTGACTTCTCAATCTCTATGGAAATAAAACTCTCAAACCTTTTTCCAATGTTTCTCGCTGTAAGTGGACTCATTTTCATAAGCTACCACTACTTTCTAGTTATAATATCATAAAAGAGTATCATATCCGACTCTTTGTCTACAACGGCTTGTAGCTTATTTATTTTCTTATATGACTCATTTATATCATTAGCCACAGTTACTGTATTTTCTGCAATAAACGAGTCTCTTAAAGCTTGGTTACTTAACTTAACTGTTCGCCCTTGTACTGTTTGCTCAGGGTCGATTGTAATAGTTGTAAGTAGTTCAGCTGTTGTTGCTTGCAATTGCTGTTTAAGTGCTAGCAGTTTATTTTTTATTTCTACCAACTCTTCAACTGCTTTATACTTTTCTAGTATATGTTCTTTTAAACTAGTTTCAACATTAGTTGACATATTTCTCACTCCTTTCGTTATTAGCTCCCAATGCTCCTATTTCTGAGTAGTAGGTCACACTTGTCAAGATTTTCATAAATGTAGTTCTAAGTTCTTCAAGGTGTTCAGGGTCTAAAAATACTAATATTCCTAAAGCACTTTTAGAAAACTCCATATCTGTCAAGACATTGTCTTCAAAGATAAGTGTTATACTTCCCATATCTACAGCTTCATTTAAAGTATCTATTACTGCAAGCATATCTGGTAGCATTTTTTCTGTTATTAATGTTTTGTCTCTAATTACTATTTTTTTCATTCTCGAGCCTTTCTTGGTTCTTTATAAAATCATCTATACTATCTTTGTACACATATATACTCATAGAATGAGTAGTTGTGTATTCTAGTATACCCAAAAGCATAAGGTCTTTAACTAAGTCTTTTTTCATATTCAACATTCTTTCTGCTTTTGGAATTGGAATAAGCTCCCTTATAAACATAATAAAGCTTCCTCATAAGTCGATTGTAGAAACTCAACAGTTGTATCGTGAGTGTAAGCAGTAACTAAATCTTCTAGCACTGAGTACGTACTATAAGTTTTTAACTTACCCTCTAATTTCTTCAATTGAATAGTTACATCTTTTGTCAGTATCATTTTGTTGTCTAATAAAATTAGTTTCAATTCTACTGTATCAACGTTTCTACTAACTTCGAATGTGTGTAACCCAATATTTTTTACCATTTTAAATCCCCTTTCTATAGAGGTTTACCACAAGTTAGGCAAACTTCTATTTTAGATAGTTGTAATTCAATACTCTCCTTTCTTATTTCTAACTCACTACGTTGCTCCCTTAGTGTTTCTAGTTCAATGTTTAAAGGGATAGTCTCAAGTAAAATTGGGTAGTCACTTATAGTTATTTGTCTCAGTTTCTTTTTCTGATTAGGAATTAAAGAAAGCTTGTAATAATCTACTGGTTCTATAACTATAGGCTTTATCAATTTAGGGTAGTGGTATTTGTGTTTTAATATATTCTGTAAAGGAACATTTGTAATAGTTGGTATAGTACCAACAAAAAAACATTTCTTTAAATTCATTATACTACATTCGGTGTCCGAATGCAATATATTTTTTTCAGAGATTATACTATCATATGCAACTATCTCAGTTTCTATAGGCTCTGTAGCTTCTAAAAATTTTTCTAATTTTGCTATATTTTCTAAATTGTAAGTGTACCTTTTATTTAACTTCTGTAAGATACTCTTTGTTTCTTTAATTGCTGTGTCTACAAACGGGTCTGTATTAAGCAACATAACGTTAGTACTGTTGCTATTTCCCAACATAAATAAAGGGTCGTGTTGAAATGTAAAATTCCAATTTATCTTTTCTTCCCCAAACTCATTTAATGTAAAAATCTTTTGTAGTATTTCAGGGGTTTCATTTTTATGGAATGTTTCCCCATTAATAGTATAAATATTGCTAGAGCCCGTTCTTTTTCTAGTTACTGTGAAAGGCTCACCACCTAAACTATAACCTACAGTGACTTCACAAGAATCAGCCCCGTTATGTATCATTGTAGAGCCTTGCGGTTCATTCTGAAAAACCCACCTAACCGCATGAAATAGGGCTGATTTTCCAATATCATTATTACCTGTTATTATATAGAAATTTTTATCAAAGAAAAACTCTAGGTTTTTATGTGACATAAAATTTACTAATTTTAAATATGTTAGCATTCTTCCACTCCCTCCAACTCAATAATGCAAAAAATACTATTTGGCTCAAAGTACTCTACAAAAAAAGGTTTTACTACTGTAGCCATAGACTTCATTTTAAGTTCTACATAGTCAACTTTTAAATCCGCTAGAGTTTTTAAAAAGGCTTTCTTATCTCTAAGAAATACCCCCGTAATTAATCTCTCTTGTTGTGGAGCACTAAATTTCTGTTGTAGTATTAGTTTACTTGCTTTTTCAAATAAGAGATTGATAAGTTCTAGGTTGTCATATATTTCATTAAAGTCACTAAACCTTGCAAAGTTAGTTAATAAATAACTTATAACTTCACTTTTAGTGATACGACTTCCAACTCTTTTTCTTAATTCTGCAAGGTTCTCAATCTCGGGCTTAGCTAATTTAAGCCTCATAGTAGCCCCCCTGTTCTTTCGTTCCCAAGCAATAAGACTAGCTTTATTCGCCATTCTGTACCTCCCAATATCTCTCAATCGTATCAGCCTGTAATTGTTTACTTTTGGCTATTTGAGTTATCAAGGCTATCGAGTCAGTTTCAACAATTGTCTCTTCTAATATCAACTCTTTTTTCTTAAATTTAGTGTCTGTTTTTATTACCCACGTTCCTTTATCATAAGGCACACTTATTCTTTCCAAAGTGTTGGTACTAGTGTCAAGTATTCCCACTTCACAAATTCTATCTTTATCATCGTATGTCAAGTTAGCAAAACTCCCCGGATTGTAGAACATTTTTTTACCTATCTTTTCATACACAGGTTTGTGGTAATGTCCTGCAAGAACAAAATCAGCATTAGTGTCAGCAATCTCACTGGGATTTACCACGTGGAAAGGTAACTTTCCAGAAACCATATAGCCGTGCACAACGTGAATTAAGTAGTTGTTCAACTTGCTTTCTGAATAATAAGATAAATATTTTCCGTTTGTTTCTGTATCAACTTCGGGAATAAAATGTTGAAAAGAAGCTGTAAAGTCTTCACCTAAGTATATATCTGAAATATGTAAATTCTTAGTAATCTTTTTCAGTAGACCAAGACTAGTTTGGCTATCCCAATTTTCTAATCTATACCCTATTTCATCGTGGTTACCAATAGCAGTAATAAAAGGTATTCCAAGACTTTCAATCTCTTTTGACAACATAATTATAGTTTCTGGGCTCTGGTAAGGTGTATTAAAAATATCACCAGTGCATATAACCGCCATAATTCCATTCTTAGCGATTTTATCTTGTAAGTCCTTAAAACGATACAAGAACTCCTCAACTATGTTGTCTACCCTAGAGCTAGAGCTTTTTAATGAGAAATGTAGGTCTCCTAATAATAGTAATTTCATAAATTACACTTCATACGAAGTTTCACCCCCAACCTTTTTAAGTTTAATCTGTGTGACTTCTGCGGGAGTTTCTTGGTGGGAAATCAAAAATATTTGATTATTAGTCTCCCTAGCATATTCCTCCAAAAAAGTATTGAGAGATTTAAGAGCTGAATTATCTACCATTTTAGTAGCCTCATCCAAAAATATACTCCCCTTAATTCCTTTAACTTGCATAAGAGCAAGTTTTAAGGCAAGGGATATTACTGATAATTTTCCCCCACCTTTTCCTACGAAAGGTCTCTTTACTTCAATCTCAATATTATCTTCTGTAACATAAAATTTTACTTTTACTGTAGACTTCTGTTCATCCAATCTAATAGTAAAAGTTTGTTCCTTATCGTAAATCTTAGACAGAATATTAGAAACAAACCCATTCAAAAAGGTTAGGGTATTGTTTTTCTGTTTTTGACTTACTTCTTTTAAAACAAGCATTATCTCTTCTTCGACAAGAATACTACTCAAAGTTTTTTTATTGTCTTTCTGAAACATGTCTAACTGTTGTCTGTAAGCATTAAGACTCATACTCATTAATAGCCTCCTCTAACAACTTAACTTGCTCCTCTCTGTCTTTCCTAGCTTCAAGCATTTCATTATATGCTTTCTCAGCTTTTACTTTCTCTTTCTCTATAAGTGAGTTTAAGTCTTTCTCACTTATGTCTGCAGGTAACCCTAGTTCCACCAATATTTTTTTCCTTTGGCTATTCACCATTTCAGATTTACTGTTAAGAACTTCAATCTTTTGATTTAAAGTTGTAATCTCCGCAGTAAGTTTTTTGTAGTCTTGTTCAGTCATTATGTTTCCTCCTTCTCTTTAAGATACAAGTAGTCTACCATAGACTAAAATGAATGTCAAGAATTATTTTTAAATAAATAAAAAAGGCAGTACTTAAACTGCCTAAATCACCTCTTTAATCCTAGCCTTGATAACATTCTCAATATTGTTCATATGCTCAGCCACAGCCCTAGAAGCTGTAGCATAAAGCTCTTTATTCTCAGCACCCTCGAGCCTAAGTTCATCCAACAAACTAATAAGTAAGTGTTTCACTTCACTAAATTCTACGTGTACTACTTGATTTACAACCTTGAAAGTTGTAACCTCCATAATATCTCTCATATCAGCATCAAATTGAAAAAACTTAGAGTCGAAATATGTATCAATCTCCCTGGTTATAATATCCCAGTTTTTCTGTAAGTGGTTTCTTTCAATATAGTTTATAAGCTTCTTTTGAATACCCCACCGCATTTCTTGTACCTTTAAGAGTAAACACTGCTCAAGAGCTTTACCCTTGAGTGTGTCATTGTTTAAGTTTCTTTCTAACTTTGCAAGTACTTCAATTACTTGCTCTTGTTTTGCGAATAGTTTAGACTGCTGTAGTAGAAATATAGCTGCTATAACTACTAATACTCCAGCCTCAACTATTGCTTTCATAAGTTGTAAGAAGTCCATTTTAACTCACCTACAATTTTCCCATAAACTGTAAATGCGGAGAGTCATCAACCTTCCAACTTCCCCCCCATTCCACTTTGTAGCCTTGTTGTCTTGCTGTCTCTATAACGTGCTTAGCAAACTCTTTTAGTCTAGTTCTTTTATAAATATCTTTCGAACTTGTAAACTTTTTATAGTTTCCAGAAAAATCTGAATACCCACAAACTATGAAATCTACTGCATGTCCATACCCATCAGCCTGTATCAAATGTTTTGAATTCTCGGGTTTGCTCCAAGTAACTATAGCACCTGGGCTTGTTCTACCTTGTGCATAAAGTTTTCTTTGTTCTTCTAAAGTCCTAGCCCCATCAGTAATCGTAATATCCCAAGGGCACTTTGGACTCTCTAGTGCCGTTTTAAGTATTTCAACAAATGTAGGGTGAACCTTAGCAAGTTGATTTATACTTCTTTCACCAAAAGTGTATGTAGCTCTCATAATCTATACCTCCACAAAAACTCGTTCATCACAAGTTTCAATAATATCGTATTTTCTTAAATATGTAAATAATCCCCTTTCTAAAAATTATAATTAATCCCCATTTTTGCTAAAATTTCTTTATCGTTTTTTAAATTATCGCTATAATTTAATTCACCATAAAAATTACCTTTATATTTCGTTTCTAAGCCTTCAAAATCATAATTTGGTATATTTGTATCAGTACCTGTTAAACTATTCGAATTAGATAACAAAGATTGAGTATTTTCTATTGTTTCACTTACTTTAGTTTGTGTTTTGTAGTTAGTAAAATATAAGTTAAGTAATTTCTCAATGTTCTTGTCTGATATAGCATATTTTACAAGCCATTTAAAGCCTTTCGGTACTCTATTAATTATCATATTTCTAACTGTATAAATAAACCTCAATTTCTTTGTCTCACTATCTTTATCTGCATAGTGCCTATCGACAAACTTTATAACCTCAACTGCATTTTTCTCAATAGTTGAAAAAGATTGATGTTTCACTATTCCGATTATTATAGATGACAAAGTTACTACTGCTCCTAAAACTTGTTGAGTAAATTCGATATTCATAATTAAGCCTCCATATTCTTTATGTATTCTTCTTTTCTTGCTACTCTATTCAACCACCCTTTTAAAAATACAACTTGGCTTGCATTGTGGTCAACTATTGCTTGGTAGAATTTTCTTTGCAATTCGTGATATTGAGTTAAGAACATTTCGGGATTAATTGAATTAATGGCTTGTATGCTCTTTTCTCCTAGTACTCCATCAACAACTAAAACATCACCTTTTAAAATGTTGACTGTTTGCTGTGCCTTTTTAGTTCCCCAATTTCCACTATTTATTGTCCAGTCTGCGATAGATAGTGCCACCCTTTTATCTTTTATTTTATCTAAATTATTTGATAGGTAGTATTTATTTTTATAAATATCTTCGGCTATATCTTTTGTAAGGTCTTTCATATCACCTTTATAGCCGTATTTTCTAGCCTCAACTTCAATTATCCCATATTTAGTTTTGCCACCTTTGTCTGCCTTATCGTTTGAATATCCACCCTCAACGGATAAAATATATTCAAATATCTTATTAAAAACATCCTCTGATGTATTATTAAATGATTGACTTTTTATATATTCAACTCCATCTACTAAAACTTTATCATTTCTTATTATTATTTCCATTTTATTCCCTCCTTATATATAATTCAATTCTTTTAATTTGTAGAACAATGCTTCAGGACTATATTTATAAGAACCTTCTAATCCTAAACAATTACCTACAAATTCAGAACATATTTGCTTATTATTACTTTGTATATTTAATTTAAATATCTGACTAAAAAATATATTTAGCCAATCATATTTTTGACCCTTGACACTTTCAAAATATGAAAGACAATTATTTATATCAATGTCTTTCTTTAAATCAAATGATACCCATTTTTGTTTATTCGATGTATCAATTATCTTACTCCTAACTCCATAATCTCTATTAGATGATGAGTAACAGACTCCGTTAATTTCTAACTCTACGTGCGAAAATACAGAAACAAGACCAACAACTTTGTCACCTATTTTTCCTTCTCTTGCCTTATAAAAATGTATTTTCATATTATGCACCTACAATTGTTTCAAATTCTTTTCTAGCATCAAATACTTTTAACTCTTCAACAGATAATGTTTCTAACTTTTTAATTAGCTTACTTTCAGCAATTAACGTATTTGTTGTTTGAGTTTGCATGATATTCGCCATAGTCAACATATCTACAATAGACAAATCCGCATATACATCAGAACCATTTAAGTCTTTAAATTTCCAATTCTTAAATACAGTTTGTTTAATTGTATTTAACATAACAACAATAGATGTAAGATTTGCTTTATCTACATCTCTGTTTTTTTGTATATATTTTTCATTAAATATAAACTCTTTTGTTGCAAATTCTGTTTTAAGTTCTGATAATTCTGATAATATTGATTGTTTAAGTAATTCAATATTAGCACTAACTACAGTTCCATCTAATTCTTCAAATCTCCCTAATGTTAAAGTATCTAATTTCTTACTCTTAGCGTTATAATATATAACTTCTCCTTCTGATTGCTTATCGAGTACACCTTGCCAATCTTCAAAGCTTATTTCTGTGTAGTCTCCATCTTTGTCTTTGTCTTCGTAAAAGCCTACAAATTTATTGTCTTCTATTTTAAAATACATATTTTTTTCTCCTCTCTATTAATATCCTATTGCGAACCAAGTGAATCCACGTAATTCACTCGTATCGCTAGGATTAAACACGCTGAGTGAAAATACCGCTCGTGTCTTTGATGTTGATATAATGAGTGCATCACCGTCACCCTT